>PYSQ01000097.1:65067-83816 GCA_003049435.1 Nakataea oryzae | reverse complement strand
GTGGTGGTGGTGGCGAGTGCTGCTGCTGTTGAGCGGCAAGACCGGGAGCTGCAGCGGCAACTGGCGAGGGTGATGGCGACGGCGACGGCGACGGCGATGATGGCGAGGCGGCAGGGCGCGAAGAAGCCTGGTTGGAGGCGCGGTCGGCACGGTCGGCGTGGTCGTTGTCGTGGCCGCGCACGGCATCGGTGGCGTACTGAGCCATGAATCCAGGGTCAATTGCAAGCAAAAGCGCAACGCGATTCAAACAGTGCCGACGAGGCGAGTCGGCGGCCTCGGTTTGCGACGGTTTATTCGGGCGGACCGTTGCGAAGAAGCGTTCGCTGGGCGAGGGGTGTTTGTGGGGTCTCGGCCCAGCTCCAGTCTTGCCAGCAGCCCCGGGTGGAGAGGCTGGACCGCGCCTCGCACGGTACATGCACGCCGTGCCTAAACCACTGCGCGGACCGCCAGCTTTGGGGGCACCTGACCTCCGTCGGCTGCGCAAGCCTGCACCGCCTCACCTGGGGCCGTGGCCTATCAGAATGGGGCTGGGGACCTGGGGACCGCGGTTCCTCCCAGCCAGGGAGCCCCAACTGTTCCACACGCTCGACAGAACGCAAGAGAACTGGAAGCGCTGATGTCATGCCCTTGCCGTGTCCATTATCAATTCTCGACGGCCCATGCTTGTCAAAGGAGCAAGAGGCAACAGGCCGGCAAAATAAAACAAAACTCGAGCCAAAGGCCGTCCTACAAGTGATCGCACATGTTTACAGCGACCAGACAAAGATAAAATGCTCGAGTAGGTATACAATAGGAAAAGTCAATAAAATCAAGAAAGAAAGAAAAAAGGGATAAGAAATGGAGAGGAAAAAAAAAGAAAAAGAAAAAGCCACCAAGGGGAAATAACAGGCACTGATGCAATGCTAATTTGCACCCTGATCCTGGATTTAAATCGGTATCCCGGGTTCCCCCTCGGATTCGCACCACGGGATGCGACCCAGCCGACTTGCTTTCTTGCGCCGCGACTCGGGGCGGCGCTTCCAAGACCCAACCCGAACGCCGTCGCAAAATGCGATGCAACCAGTCGCTGCCTGCCTACCCAACGTGCTCGCTCGCTCTCGGCCCTCTAAAGACAAGGTATCCTCATGGATCCATGGCACAAATTTACAAGAGCTCCGACTTAAAACAGCCCTGGCAAATACATGGCAGCAACACCAGGCCCTCTCTCTCTCTCTCTCTCTCTCTCTCTCTCTCTCTCTCTCGCCGCCGCCAGCACCTACATGCCTGCTACTTGAGACGGTGGCCTTGGTCCGTTGTAGTCTAGTCGACAAAGTCAGTCATCAGCCGCCCCGGGGCTCGGCAAGAAGCGATGCGCTAGGAAGGGTGGAGGTACATACTATGAAGTCCCATAGCATCTTGGTAAGCGCATCTGGCATCGTGTATAGGTCGACCGAAAACTCGCCGGCTGCAGGGCGCAAAGAAAATTCTGTCAGCGACCATGGAGCGCAACATTATATAATTCATCACCAGCATTAGCCCCCGGGGACCAAACCCGGACGGATGGGAGGAGGGGCTGGGCGGAGCGCACCGTCAACGTTATTCAGGACATAGGTGTCGTCCGACTTGTGGTCGTGTATCATCTGGATGACGTGTATCAGATCGTCCTCGTTCAACTTCGTAACTGCCCCCGCGAGCTTCTCCAGGTCCCACGGCTTCTTCTTCTTGCTACCCTCCTGGCCCTTGCGCGCCTTGCGGTCGTCGTCGGCCGGGAGCGGGCCCGAGTCGCGCAGCAGCGCCTGCAGCGCCTGCGATGGATTCCTAAACGTAAGGGGCTTGACCACCTCGTACGTGGGTTTGGCGAAGTTGAGGTCATGCACCACGGTCTGCTTGCCGCCCTTTTCGGTCGTATAGAGGTCGATGGTCATTTCAAACTCGCCCCAGCCCTCGTTGCTGCACCTGAACGGCGGCTCGTGGAAGGCTGTTGTCGTTGTCGTTTTCGACGTTGCGTGTTGTGTCTGTCATCAGCCTGGGCCCCGCGGCCGCACGCACCTCGAAGATGGGGGGATTAAATATCCATCGCGACGTACTCTGCGTGGGATTCTCAAACGAAGGGTGCAGGTTGTAAACAACCTTGGTGAAGCATTTGGCCGGGAGACGCTTCCCGCTAGGGTCGAGAAGATAGATCTCGACCGACCATTCTTTCATTGGGAAGCCCTCCATCTGAGGAGGTTTGTTGCTAAGAAAACCCCCCCGTCGCTGTCAGCGAAGCGTCGCCCTCCATCGGCCGGGACTGCCAGGGGACGCACATGTTGTGTTGCTCGGTAACGAGCTTGATCTCGCGCTGCAGAGGAGCAAGCAAAATGAATGGAATTAGCGTGATCTTTCCCCTCAGAGCTCGTGCCCAGATCTGCTTCGTCTTGCCCGCATCGCCCCTCTTACCTCGACGATCATCTTGTCCTGCAAATGCTGGCTGGCGGCGCGCTCGCTACCAAGCTCTCCTTTATCGAGCGAACAAAATTCTCTCGCACCGGCTGCAACAAATCCCAACAGATGATGGCGAGCGAGCCTTGGATAGTAGCTGATTTGGCGATAGTGTCGGTCAGTATGAAAGCAGGCGAGCTGCCAAAGTCCTCGAGCGGGCTAACCGTGGCCGTCCGTGTCGAGTTGACATGCTTGGAGCCCTCCGTGATGGGTAGTCGCGCTTGCGCGCCACACGCGTCCAAGCCAGGAATGTGGCTGGGCGCTCCCCACTTTCGCGTCCAGGCCGGGGCCCCACAGCCAACTTGGCCGAGGAGGCACTGTGCCTGCGGAGGTATGTACCTACATAAATGCATAAATGCACGAGGTACCTATGTACCCGCATCAAGGATGGAAGCAGCTGGCTCCCCCGCCTGGTCAATGTGCCCAATGATCAGCCCCCGACGCTCACCCGTCCATCTACCATCCAGCTCTAGAGGATCTCGGGCGCCCGCGATTTGGAGCCGCTGTCAACTCAGCCGCTGGTTCTACGTCTGTCAATAATTCACTCTCGCCCAACCCGTATCCACCGGCGCTGAAGAACAAGCACATACATCGGCATAAAAACGCTGTATTGGATGGGTCCCGGCCCGTGGCCCAAGACTAAGGACCGGCTGGCTCTACTCGCTTATATCTTTTGAAGCATGGTTGTGATATTCCCAAGCTGTGTGGTATGCAGGCACGGATACGGCTTGAAGACACCTACTGTCCCGCCGACCAAGACGAAAAGGGGGGAAATGGCTGGACCAGTTTGTGCTTTATGCGGGGCCGCCACACGACTGACCTCGCTTTTGAAGTGAAAGAGAAAGAGAATGATGAAGAAGGGCAAACAACAGTCCGGGTGTAAGACTGATGTGCAGTTTGGCCAAACTTTGGTGCGAGAGTTACTGGCTTTGAGCGCTATACCAGGGGGGGTTGCGCGCATCCATGAGATCATAACGACCAGTCCATTCTCAAAATTTAAGGGACCGGAGTGTATTGATAGAGCATGGGGGAGGTGGAGGAGTTGCGGTTCTCTCTTCTCTCTGTCATGATGCTCATGCTGTCTCGGCCGGGATCTCCTCCTTCTTCTCTTCGGAACCGGCATCCCCCTCCTTAGCTTCTCCGAAAAAGGCCTCGTTATCCTTCTGGGCCTGGAGGAAAGCATCCTTGAAGGCGTTGGCATCTGCAAGAAAATCTCGTGTTAATATATACTCTCGACGCAGGGCCATAGACAGAAAACCCACTCTCCGAGTTGGCGAAGCGGATAGCGAGGGTGACACCCTCGGGCTCGCCCTCGCTGACGTCTGCAGCGGCGTTCCAGACCCAGCTTCGGTCTGATCCCACGTTGGGCGACAGTTTCATTTCGGGGACAACTAACGATACCAGTCAGACAGGCACTTCCACGCACCACGAAAATATTGGGGGTATGGGAGTTGCATCATACTGTAGTGGTTCGCGCAGACCTTGAGGGTCTTGTCGCGGCGCATGACAAGGCGGGTCTTGCCGTTCTCGCGATGCTTGAGAAGCCGGACGTCTCCAGTACCCCGCTCCTTCCACTCACTGGTGTCCCTGACGAATTTGAAAAGCTTGGCGCGCATCTTGAAAACCTGCTCTTCAGACTCCTCGTTCGTTTTCACCTCTACCTTCTCGGTCAGATGGATCACGGGCTCAAAGTGAACATCCTGGGACTCCGGGGCTTGGTCTTCCTGTATTGTACGGCAACAGTGGCGGTTGTTAGTGACGCTGCTCCCCTCCTCATTGATACACTGATGACAGAGAGGGGTGAATGTAGAAGACGGGTGACTACAGTACCTCGTCACCGGCGGCGGCGGCAGCAGCAGCAGCAGCGTCGCGCTGGGCCTTGGCGCTGCCAGAAACATCACCACGGTCCTCTTCCTCTTTTTTCTCCTTCTTTGCCCCTCCTCCAAACATGGAGAAGACAGCAGCCGAAGTGACGGGCTCCGTGGTCTAAACAAAAATCCCCATGCCGTCAGTCAACATGCCAGGACGTCCGATCGAGACCAGCAACCGGGTCAAAAGAAAAAGAAAGAAAAAACTTCAACAAACCTCCTTGCCAGCCTCCCCAGCCTTCTGCACGGTCTCAGCCGGCTTGTCAGTAGCTTCGGCGCCCGACATGTTGGCGAAGGTCTCGCGGATTTGGGGGCAAGCGTCAAGTTTGTTCGAGTCGAGTGTCGTTCGCTCCTTGCAACTGAGAGTACAAAATATAGGTGTCAGCTTTGGGCAACGGAAGCCTGGCAAAGGGTAGGGGTCGTAGCATAAGATTTCGGGCCATTTCTGGACTTCGTGGCGGATCAAGCGCGCACTACATCGACCAGAGCGCAGCTAGGTCGTGGGGATGATGCCGCTCTGATCTGCAATGCAAAGGTCGCGAAGAGAGAGAAAAAAAGCACCTGTCGTGATGGACAAAGGTCCAACGCACTGGATTCTCACCGGGTCGATTCGAAGTCGGTGGGTGGCAGGCGCGAGAGCAGTGAGTCGACAACCGGACGGTTGTTGTTGTTATTAGGTTGGGGTTGTTTGTTTGTCGCAGGCCCAGTCGGGTGGGCGAGGAAAAATGCTTTTGCCCCTCCTCTGTCCTGGCGTGGTCGGGTGCTCGCAACCCAATGGAGCCAGAGGTACCCGGGCAGGTACCCAATGGGGCAAACAGAAGCCAGCGGTACCTACAAACCGACGCAATCATGTAGTTACTGTACTCCGTTCATGGAGCCCTCCCCCGCCCGACGTGAACATGAAGCCCACCCATAGGATACGTGATCTCGAATGACGGTTGTGCGACTATCTATCAATCGGACACCTACCTGAGGTAGGCATCTGAGTGCCTACCTGCCTACATATGTACCTATATACCTACATGTGCTTCTCGACCCAATCCGCGCGACCCTCCATGTGAAGGATGTCCGTAGAGGTGGGGGTAGGCGGGGTTGATGCCCACAGCGAAATTGGCGAGCGCCTCCAGCAGCTAGCTTACCGGTCGTGGTTGTCTGACTGGTGGGGCTAGAGGTGGGCGGAACATTGAGTTACATCAGCCGAAATCAAGCATGGTCGAAGCCGCCTTGCCCACCCAGCATCATCTATCTCGATGGCTTCAGTTCGCTACCTACACAATACAGAGGGTAGCTTCCCGATTCCAGGACAGTCTATATTATAAGAGCAGCAATGAGCGGGGCAGCAAATACTCGTAAATTGCAGGAGCACGGAGAGCCTTGTATGATTCCCGACTGTGGGCCCTTGACAGTAAGTGATTCAGCGGCAGGCAGATACGTAAGTAGCTAATTATGCAAGACACCTAATTGAATAGTTGAAGGATGGAGTGTCTATTAGACATGCGAGTCCGAGGCCTTAAAGAGCGCGCGGTTTGAAGTGGGCTGTCATCCCTAATCAGTTCACAATTGTTTAGGTTCCGTGGCCTTGCCTATACTCCCGTCCCGTCCGACCCAGATACCTTGCCCCGAGTAATCACCGAGAGTGACAGAAGGCACCTAAACCTACACAAACGCCAGTTCCACCAATAACATCTGCTTCTAATAGCATCCGAGAACGAAGGAAGCGAGACGATCAAGATAGGACGCCATCCCAAGTAAATCTGAAGAAGAAAAAAAGAGAGGAAAAAAAGGAAGAAAGAGAAATGGCGAAAAGCACTTAAAGAAGACGAGACTCAACGGTGGACCTGCCCCAATCTATGGAAGCTGTCAAGGCAGTCAACCAAACACGCTCATACAGCAGTGCCCCAGGGCAGCTTGATTCCCCAAGGGAAGGTTGACGACTGAACCTGGTCCATAGGTGCTCGCTTCTCCATCATCTCGCGGTGCTTTGTCCTCAGATGCTCGACCGCAAGCGCCTCGTACCTATGGTACTCTGTAATATCACCACGGATGCGGAGACAGATAAGCCATGATTGGATCTGAGCCCTCAAGACGCTGAAGCTCAGGTCGTCCCGAAGGGCCTCTGCAGTCTTGAGATGATGCGCAACCCTTTGCTTGGTATCTGCCTGCACTCGCATGGCCGTAGCTCCAATCGATGTGCCCAGGTGATGAATGGCAACCCCTGGAAGTCCATGCGAGGCTGCTTCTCCAGCGACTTTGAGAGAGACGGCCGTCTCGTTCCAGATCTTGGACGCCATCGAGACCAACGCCGGCATGTAACTGCCATCGGAATTTTTCACGGTTTTCATGGCCCCATCGGCGGTATCGGCGACTATTCTCACCAGGTTGTGAACACCGTTGCAACGGACTGTCGATGTCGATGTGACAGTGACCGTAACAGTGGCAGGTGTTGCGACCAGGACTATGGGTGTTGGGCGGCCTTGGGCAGCCCGGGACGGATAACGGGCGTCGGCTGACTTTTGGGAAGATGGAAGAACAGTGTGCACGAGAGCTCCCAGCAGAAATGCAGCCAACACGGTGCGCACCACCCTGATCCAGGGCTCGGCGCCGGGTCCATCGAGGAGAGCCCTGGCAAGCTGTGCCGGCCGGCGCTTGGCAGTCTGTGACTCCTCTGGTGGGGCTTGTTGCATGGATACGCAGCAGGCTTCGGTCTCGGCAGTGGGACAGCCTTCAGTGTCGAGGAGGGAGGTCGAGAAAGGTCCTTGGGGCGCACGCGAGGCCCAGATGAGACCAGTTGATTGACTATCCGAGTGGTCCAGGGGAAGGTGGCTTGGCGGAGGGGTGTCGGCCACACGGCCGATGGACGTGAGCCACGGACTGTCGTAGTCGGCGGGGTCATTTCTGTCCAGATAGTCGTCGTCTTGGTGGTCGTCCTCCTTGTCGTTTGTGTTATCTGTGCTTGCGAGACTGACTGTGTCATCCAGTCTCGCGAGGCGCTCCGCTACAAGGTCAACAGAACTGCCAAGAGACTCTGTCTCGCCATCGGTGTTGATCATCTCGAACTCCGCCATGGCGTCATCGTCCACGGTGGCTCCCGGGACTGCTTGCGACATTATGTCGGGGGAGCTAGAGGAAATCCAGTTGGCGAGGCGCTGGCTGCCCTGGGGCTTGGGGAACTTCAGCGATGGAACCGATGCCGATGCGGATGAGAGCACAGGCATCACCCGGGGGTGTTGACACGGCGCGGTCGGGATGGCTGCACCAGCTGGTATGACAGATACGGTCTCTATGGGGGAGGCAATGGGACGGGCGGGGGTGTTCTTGCGTCCCCTCGGAGGGTTGGTCGATTTAATAATGGCCCAGTCTGGCACTGCTGGCTCGCTGGTCACAGGGCAGGCAGAAAGTGAGGACGTTGATGTACCACACGCCTGACCATGGGCAGGCCAAACCTGGGAGCAGATCAGAGATGACGAGGGGCTGTGTTGGAGAAGATGTGGGTTAGACGAGCCCGCCCACGTCCCTCGAGGCAGGCGGGTAGATGTGCGGAGAAGAAAAAGAGCGCACAAGGCTGGAAAGTCGAGTTGGCAAGTATCAGTAAGGTCAGGTTGACTTTGATCGGTCGGGTAGGGATGGATGGAGGTTAGGTAGGTAGGTCCGGTGCAGGTTGGCAGCCTGGTGAGGTATAGAGTGCCGGGCCGGGTGGAGTAGCCGCGAATGGATGCGGGGGAGGGCGACAAGTGCAAAGGAACGGGGCAGTAGCCCGCGCTGGACGGGCCACATGCTGTCAAAGCAGCGACGAGGTAATGCCCCGCAGTGCTGCTGCATCCTCAGGCACTAACGTCGGAGCATTGAGAATCTCACGGAGAACGGAAAGGAAGATAGAGGGGGGCGGGAAATGTAAAGATGTAAACTATCATAGAACAAAACAGAATCGAGGGTCACGACCTGAAGACAAGAGACAAATCAACAAACATATTGGGAAATCCGATGGCCGGCAACGTTAGAAGGCCCAACAAGTACATGGACCTGTATGATTTACGAAGTGCCAATACACCAACACACCAACCGGGCCTGCGCAACCGGCGGGCGAGGGAACCGTGCGGGGCGCAGGGACCTACCTACATAGGTAGGTACCTGTCTACCCCAAATAATCGAGAGGGAGGCCATGAACCTGGGAGGCAGAGGCAATTGCAGCCGAGGGGGGGGATTCCGTGTGCTTGGATCGATAGCACGAAAAGAGGACGAACAAAGATATGGGTCGAAGGGAAAGAAAAGACAGGACGCGACTGACTACCTTCATACCTCCACAGGCAGGTATTGTGGGTATCCAATATCCAATGCCGCCCAAAGGAGCATAATTATAAATCTGCGTCTTGTGTTGCAGTGCCGGGTGGAGGCCGCAGGGTGGCTGCAGGAGGAGAGGGGCTCCTATCGCGGTCGGAAGCAAGTCGCTCAACAGTGCCCACCTAATGTGATGCGGTCGGGACAAGGCGTGGTCCCCAGGTGAACGCGGGTGACTCCACCTAAACACGATATTTTCTGGCAGGCCAGAGTCAGACTCGCGATGCAACCGCCTGTAAATAGCCACCAGCCGGGCAGGCACCGCGCGAGGGAACTGGCGGCTGCAGGACAAGAAAGCCGGGCCATGGCAACCATTTGTAGCATGTGCAGCACTCGATACGGCGAAAGCGCCGGGTGCAGAGATATGTAGACATGAGGCAGACAGGCATTTTATGCGAGCCTGGAGCCTCCATGCGACTCTCTCGTGTTTGTCACAAGCATTCCGGTGATATTTCAACTATGTGCCCAGGGATATCGCAAGATCTGCAACAGGAAAAAAATACCTTTGATTCCAAGATGCAAGCGCGAATCCACTGCTTCCGGCTCCCGATCCCATTAACGCCGTTGGGGGTTACGACGTATTGATGGAGAAGATCCACACGCACCAAGAAGCTCTCCCAATCGCGGACAATTGAGAGGGACATAGGGCCTCTCTGTGCTGATTGGCAGGGGTCTGCGGTGCTCCAAGCGGAGGGTGCATATATAGATAGATAGGTATTTGTCTGGGAGAGGGGAGGGGTTGGGATCAGCGCGGCGTGTCCAAATTTTCCGTAGAACACGCGAGGGTAGGGGGAAAGAATTAAGGGGAGAAGAAGACGAGGAAAACGGGAGGGGAAAGGGTGAGAGACGGAGCCATTTCGTCTCGTCCCCTCGCCTCGACGGGCGAGCTGCGAGATGGATGGGGTTGCACGCGGCAGCAGGCATGGAAGGTCGAGTTTAGGTGCCGTCGGCGCATATCCATACAATTTGTGCTCGATGGGTCCAGCTCCAGCCTGCAAATGACCGGTGCCAGGAGGGAGTACCCACCATGCCGAAATAGGCACGTACCTTGCTAGGCCCAAACCCCGTACTTTCTCGCAACCTCAGATGGTCTCTTTTTCCCTCTTGCTCCTCTCATTTCCGCCTCGTCAAATCCAGCAAAACCGCGTCGGACAACCAGCACCCATCGCCACCGACCTGAAAACATCCGTCGAACGCTCCTCACGCACCGAAGACGGCAACGATGGACTCGCAGCGGCCGAATGAAGTCTCGCCCGAGGCAATGCAGGCGCGCATCCAGCAGGCGCGTCGCGAGGCCGAGACGCTCAAGGACCGAATCAAGCGGAAAAAGGATGAGCTCGCCGACACAACACGTCAGTCCCGCCCGCGCTCTCCCTAGCCCGGCCAAACCCGGCGCTCTCGCTGCCATGACTGCTTCTGCTGACTTGCAATCCCCCGCGACCCAGTCCGTGCCGTCGCCCAGCAGGCCCACGAGCCGATCCCCAAGAACCAGCTGATGAAGACGAAGCGAACGCTCAAGGGCCACCTGGCCAAGATATACGCCATGCACTGGTCGACTGACCGCAGGCACCTCGTTTCGGCCTCGCAGGACGGCAAGCTGATCATCTGGGACGCATACACGACCAACAAGGTGCACGCCATCCCCCTGAGGTCGTCATGGGTCATGACGTGCGCATATGCGCCGAGCGGCAACTACGTCGCCTGCGGAGGTCTCGACAACATATGCTCCATTTACAACCTCAACCAGAACCGCGACGGCCCTACGCGCGTCGCCCGAGAGCTCTCGGGGCACGCCGGATACCTGTCGTGCTGTCGCTTCATAAATGACCGCAGCATCCTTACCTCGTCGGGCGACATGACATGTATGAAGTGGGACATCGAGACCGGCACAAAGGTCATCGAGTTTGCCGACCACCTGGGCGACGTCATGAGCATCAGCCTCAACCCAACAAACCAGAACACATTCATATCCGGCGCCTGCGATTCCTTCGCCAAGCTCTGGGATATACGTGCCGGCAAGGCCGTGCAGACATTTGCGGGCCACGAGTCCGATATCAATGCCATCCAGTTCTTCCCTGACGGCCATTCATTCGTCACTGGATCCGACGATGCCACCTGCCGCTTGTTTGACATTCGCGCTGACCGCGAACTTAATGTCTACGGCGTAAGTCGAAACTCGCTTCCTGAACACTTGCAATCTTGAGAAGGGGTGAAAGGGATGCCGGCCAGTTGGCTTCCCAGTGGGATGTCGAGATTTTTTCTGCCTGCAATTTCTTCCCTCTTTATCACCACTGCCTAGCCCCTAGTCCATAACACTGACCACACGCGGCGTTCTTGTCGTGCTCTTCTACAGTCCGAATCGATTCTCTGCGGAATCACCTCTGTGGCTACATCTGTCTCTGGCCGATTGCTTTTTGCAGGCTACGATGATTTTGAATGCAAGGTAAGACTGGGGTTCCACTGAACCGGAAAACTGTTGGCGAAGCTGACATGGGGGACGTTTTTTCCTCCCTTGTGTATAGGTCTGGGACGTCACACGCGGCGAGAAGGTCGGGTCTCTAGTCGGACACGAAAACCGTGTCAGCTGCCTTGGCGTGAGCAACGACGGCATAAGTCTTTGCACTGGATCTTGGGACTCTCTGGTATGATAAAATGCACCTCCCCCCATGACTGAACCATCTAGATGGCTTGTTGACAAGTGAGGTGGCACTTTCTGCAGCTCAAGATATGGGCCTACTAAGAAGAGCCATGTCGACCTTACACTGGATACCCGCCTGACGGCAACCGATATCGCGACTTGACGCGCCGAACATGATGAGTGACTCGCCCAATGCTCGTACATGCATTCATCCACACCACCCATACCCCTTAATCCGATCCGACCCTCGAAATATCAGCGACATTTGGACTGTTGCCGGCCGACTGAAGCAGTCTGACCACATTGGCTTAACTGTCTTGTTCTTCTTTTTCTTGTTTGTTTTCCCATTGTCATACATCCCGTACCTCTTTATCTTCCTAGTCTTCTTTGAAGACGCCAGGCTACCACTTTAGGCGGCTTGCTGTTTCTGTGCGACCACCGGGCTGCTTGACATTTGGCGGCATCCCGCCTCCATCCCTCGGGCAAGGGGCAGATGGTCAGCAGGAGAAGTCGAGCCCCTGAAGGATTTGATGCCCACAGACCAGGCACTCATGGTCTCCGCTGTATCCTGCCCCCGCGGACGGGGCCACAAGAATTGGGCTGGCTTGGTTTTTGAACGAACCAGGTCTAATGATCGGTCCAACCTTGGTTGCCTTGCTGTTGTGCCTCGTCGAGACAGCACGTCTTGGATGGCGCAGAGGGTCCATGGGCACAGCTGACTGGCTGAGCTTCTTTTCTCGGTCCCCTCAAAGTCGGCTATGTATATCGCAAAACAGAAACGTCCTTGGTTGGCTGGGCCATTCTCGTAACCGGTGGGCATCATCCAGAGAACACAGTCCAACACCATGCTAAGGACATGGCAGGCAGATGGCCGGTTCGACAGGAATGACACGGATCCTGTTGTATTGCAAACCACAGGCAAGTTGAACAGGCCACATACGGTTTGTTGGCTGTCGGGTTGTTTTTTCTCCCTCTTCTCGTCATTATTACTACTACTACTATTACTACTATTACTGCTGCTACTATTATCTCTGTTGTTACAACTCATTGCATTTCTCCCCTACCTACCAGTCTGGTTTTGTCTTTGGTCTTTTGTTTATGGCAACTGTCGTACATGCCGGTGATTTTTTTTTATTTTTCTTTTTGTTTATCTTTTTCTTCTCTTCTTCTCTGACACTTTTTTCGTCTCTGCCTGTTCCCCCTCTTTTCTCTTGTCAACCAAAATCCATTTCTACGTCATCTATTCGTCGACTTGCTGCAAGCCGACTTGTTAGTTTTACGCGGTATTTTCCGTTTCTTTGTTAACATGTCTCATATATCTGTTTTGCCGGAGTGTGCGGGAGAATTTGTGCTTTGATCTGTTGCGTTTTGCTTTGTATGAAGGTCGCCTTTTCTATAACCAGCGGCCTCGGGTTCCAGATAATCCAACAGTTTCGGGTGGTTACGATTTACAAGCCAAGAAAATAATGGGCGATGCGATGACAGGGATTTGGTCTTTGGGACGCAAGCCTGGCCACCCGGGTGACGGTGCTTGTGTCGATGGGTGCCCGAGGTACCTAGCCAACATAGCCACCATATCTGCTGGGGGTGGCTCTCATGGTTCCTTTGTGATGACACGAGCGGCAAAGGTTTGCTGTTGTCTGCATGCAGTAACTACTGGCAGGTCGGGAGGCTGTGCGGCGGGCCAAAGGGTAAATAAATTGCATTGATGGTAGGCCAGTGGGTGGCAAACTGTTTCAGTATGCCTGGGGAAACAGTGGGTAGCAACGTTAGGGTCGCACGGCAGGGGGGGCGTTGGATGGAACGTCGACTGAGGTCCTGCGCTAGCGGCCGTCTGGCGCTTTTGCCTGACGCATGGATGCTATTTTCTGCCTGCATGCCTTCTGGGCCACGTACACAACCTTGGAATCTGAAACACGACGCGGGCCAGGCGTTTCGCTTTGCAGCCTTCTGGAAATCTTCGCGGGCCCCGCACCCCGGCAGCGGCCCTGGGGGGAGGCCCCCTTGCAGCGGGGACACGGCAGCTCCGAGGACGAGAGCTGCGATGGCACGGCGATGCCGTGGGCGAGGCACAGGCAGAAAGCACGCGACTCGGCCTGGTCGCGCTCAACTCCCGTCTGATGTGCTGGGGCTGGGAGAGGTGCGCACCGCCCACCATCTTTGCCAGCACGGGCCCTTGGAAATTGCGGGGAGTGGACCAGCCCACGCACGCGCGAGCCACGCACCGCTCTCGGCCACAGGCGGAGGCGCGCACACACACACCACACCCCCCCATTCACCTCCACCTCCACCTCCCACACACACACGTACCGCACGCACTACACATGCGCCTCCGCTCGATCCATCAAGTGCATCTCCAACACCTAACTGCCTGTCTGTCAGTCTGTTAGTCAGTGTGCCTTCCCGCCTACAGATCCCTGCCTTGCACCCTTGCTCCCCCTCCTCTCATACCCCTTTCATTTTTTTTTTTTTTATTATCTTTTATATTTTATACCTATTTCGCTGTCTTGTCCTTTCTGCTCTTCCGTTTCTTTTTCTTTTTTTGCCCCCCTTGCCCCGTGTTCCTTCTATTTCCTTTTCCTCCTCCCCCGCCATGTCTGCCGCGCAGGAGGAGTTCGACCTTTTTATAGCCAAGAACAACGGCCCGGCCGACCAAGACCGACAACACCCAGAGGACCGCGCAAACAATCGAGACCTAGACTTGGACCTAGACGAGGAGGATCGCCACCGCGCCGCCCAAGTCAACGCAGCCATGCGCATGCCAGCCCTCGGAAACGCTGGCAGCGGCAGCGCTGCCGCCGCAATCAAGCTGCCGCCCGCCTCGTTCGACTCGGGCCGTGCCACGGGCGTCAAGGGCGTTATCGCTGACGCCCGCGACTACGAGATGGCCCGCCAGGCCAAGTGGATCGACCGCGTGCGACAGGCCCGTCGGAGCGTCTTTGGCCCTGGCACCACAAACGGCCGCGCCGCCCCCGCACCCCGGAGCGACTCGGTCAGTGGCGACGAGCGCCCCCGCGCCGGGTCCGACTCGGACGCCGACACGGACGAGGAGTCGTTCCTGCAGCAGTGGCGCGAGTCGAGGCGCCGCCAGCTCGAGGACGAGGCCCGTGCCGGAGTCGTCCGCAGCCGCCGCACCTCGCCCAGCCTGCGCATTTTTGGCAGGTTTGACGAGGTCGACGCCCTCGGCTACCTTGATGCCATCGAGAAGGTTGGCCGCGAGTCTGTTGTTGTCGTTTTTGTCTACGATTCCGAGGTATGGCCCCCCTTTCTCAGCCCCCACTCCTGCCCAAGCCCGGCGCTAACCAAGGCGCCGCCTGCGGCCTCCCGCTTCAACAGTGCCAGGCCTCAGCCATAGTCGAGGCGGCATTAAGGCCCCTGGTTTCCGTGAACCCTACCGTCCACTTTGTGAGGGTTCACTACGAAGATATCGAGTTCGACAACGCCGCTGTGCCGGCGATACTGGCATATCGCAACCAGGGCGACTTGTTCGCCAACCTGACGGGCATCGTCGAGATGATACCAGATAATGAAGATTTTGACAGCGACTCCCTCAAAGGGCTATTCCAAAATCACGGGATACTATGAAAGAACACTTTGTACTTTTGCTTATGTGCGCCCTGGCGCATAGCGATGGTTGGTATGGGTTCTCAGTCGGCGTCCATCATTACGGTTTCTTAGCTGGTCATGTGGTGGCTAGTTTGGCTTTCACAAGGCGTTTGATTTTCTATGTTATATACCGGTTGTTTTCTTTGGGGGGGGGGGGTCTTGTTTGGGCATGTGTCTTCGGGGCTTGGATTTGTACGTATGGTCTACTTACTCGGCTTTCTCTTTTTTTCTCCTTTCCCCTCTGTCTTGGCCTTGGTCTTATTCACCTCTGATCGTTCTTTTAACCGCCGCCACGATGACACGCAACTTAAAATCAAAGACTTTCTCTATGCATCACGATGCTATCTCTTACTATCGCTCCAGCATATTCATGAGACAGCTTGAGAGGCGACAGTCCATTATGTCTAATAGGTCCAGTTACCTACCTAGGTATCTTGATATGCCTGACAAAACAGCTCTTGGCCAGGAGGAGCCATTCGCTGGCTAGATAAAACTCGACGAAAAAAAAAGAAAAAAAAAGAAATCCCCCTCCCCCACAAAAATACCAACGGAACATCGAAACATATAAGCGCCAAGAGATAGATCCATTGGTGGCTATGATGGAAAACAAGTGCTATATATAGAGAGCAAATGAAACGAAGGCACTGGTGGAGAACAACCAGAGCCAAGGCGCGCTGGTGACAGTAGATGATGTACAAAAAAAGAAAAAGAAAAACAAAGGGAAAAAAAGAAGAAGAAAAAGATGAGGGCTAAAACTGCACGCTGCGCTTCTTGCGCACCTTTTTTCCATTTTGATCCCGGTCGCGACTGAAAAAGCCGCTAATGCTGGCTGATGGATTGCGCCCGTGGGCGCTCGAAGGATATGGGCCTGTAGAGGATGCTGGCTGCTGATTTGACGGGCCAGGGGCGGCCGTTTTGGCGGTGCCCGAGCTGCCCCTCCACCACGAAAAAGAAGTAGAAGCGGAGGGGGAGTACGGAGCGGCGACGCCGGGTTGGCCGCCAGGGCCAGGGCTCAAGGGCTGCCCGGCGTTCTGAGAGCGGGGCGGAAGGGTTGGGCGTGCTGTCGATGGCAGATCCTGGCCCTCTGTCCCGTACATCAGACGCAGCCGCTCCGTCTCCATGGCAATTTCGGCGTCGCGGCGCTGACGCTCCCTCTCCTCCTCCTGTTCGAGCATCTCCTTGATTCGTCTTTGCTCCTCGGCATCCCGCTGCTCGCGCTCTCTTTCTGCGCGCTCCGCCTGGGCCCTGCGCTCGCGCTCCTCGCGCTCAACCATTGCCTGCAGCCGCCGCGTCTCAGCGTCAACCCCGGAGGCCGGCGGCGGCACGCCCATGGCGCCCGACATGACGGTGGCGGCAGCTTGGGAGGCGGGCGGGTTGTTGTGGGGCGACGGCGAGGGCCGCGAGTTCTTACGGGCTCTGGCGGAATCGGGGCCCAGCATGTTGAAGACGTCCGGGCGCGGGGACAGGTACAGGTCCCGGATGACCTCGGCCCCCAGCAGGAGGACTATGTCCAGGCCCTTGCGATCCTCAACCTCGACACGCTGCAGGTTGGGCTCGTAGATGGTGACGAGAGACTCGCGGCCCTGCTTGAAGAGGGCTACGGTGATGTCGGGCTCCTTGCTCTTGTGGCGGCCGAGGCTACGGCCAACCAGATAGCACGTCATGTCCTTGGAGAGGCGGCCGTCCCTCTTCCACTTGAACATGACCTTGGGCGCAAGGTCGCGGGCGGGCGGCGGGTCCTGCTGGCGGTCCAGCTGGCTGGCGCTGGGCAGGCGAAAGCTCCTGGTGGGCATCTCAAACTCCCAGGCGTCCGACTTGCCCCAGCTCCCGGGCATCATCTTGAAGGACACGGACTGGTCCGGATCGTACAGCTGGACCGAGAAGGTGTCGGGAACAATGGGCACCGGCGGGGCGGCTATGGCGTTCTGGGCCCGGATCTCGGCGGCGGAGAGGGTAGGCTGCTGCCACTCGGGCGAAACCATGACCTCACCGTACACCACGCCCGGGCCGAAAGGGTCGACGAGGCCAACGGCGTAGCTGCCGCGGCACGAGGGCTGCGAGGCTGGGTCTGCGCGCTTCAAAACATACTCGGGCGTTGGCTCAGAGCCGTTCTGGCTGAAATAGAGCACAGACGAGCCCGGGTCGTCGGAGCTCGCGCGGAACTGAAATGCGGGCAGGTTGTCGTCGATCATGGCGGGGGGGAGTCCCGGGGGACGGCGCGCGAGGCGAACAGGTAGAGGCAGCGCGAGCCAGCGATCGCACGCGGCGTGTATGTGGAGGGGCAAGTCTGTGCTGAGATGGAAGCGGCGGGCGGGCGGGTGCGGGCCAGGCCGGGTTCAAGAGCAAAAGCCTGCCCGCGACGATGGCTGGTCAGGTTCCCTTGCGAAGTTGGTTCGCAGCTGGCGCGCGTCACCAGCGGGGCGCTGCAGGCGGGCTGACTGTTCCATGCATGCCAAGCCACTGCTGGGCGGGCAGGCTGTTGCAGCAAACCGAAGGGCTGACGTCGTCTGCTGGCCGCACTGGGTGCTCCAGATTTAGCAACGTACGTATATACGTCCTTCAGCCGCGGTACTTGCGCATGTGAGCATATCCACTCCAGCCCACGCGCGCTAGCAAACTACCTACTGTAGATGAGCACCTGCTACATACGTGGGCCTAGGTACGTACCTAGGCGGCAAGTTGTCTTCCTATCCAGACAGACAGGCAGCTGGCCGATAAAGATCAAGGATAAATATTGAGCAGATGTCTGCAAGTAGATTGACTGGTGTCAGGCAAGTAAAAGAAAAAAAGAAGAAAACAGAAAATAAAAAATAAAGACCAGTTCAAATATTGAGGCGCATTGAAGGTTATTCTTTGTTTTTCTCTCTCTTTTTCTTACCTCCATTCCCTTCCAAGGATTTCTTTCCTTTTCTCTCGTCCTACTTATTGACGCGCTCGACGTCTTTACATCACTCCTTCAAAACCTTGCAACTTGTCTTTATTTCACAGTACGCACGCATGTCGAATCCGAGTTGCAGCCAAACGTGTCCCTGTGCAGAACCCCTCACTGGGTATCTGCAGGGAATGGGCTACTTGGCCCATGCGGCAGCCAAGAAGCGGTGCGAGGTAAGCCTCGATGTGCAACAATTCGTTATAGAAACAGTTTGGCACTATTCATACGACATGGTAGCGCACAACAGAATCCATACCAAGCTTGCAGAGAAGGGTTTGGAGAAGGGAAGGGTCCAGGAAAGGATGAGGCAAGACAAATCACACAAACCACGCCATATCAAAACTCAAATATAGACACACACACATACTCTCTCTCTCTCTCTCACGCAGGCAGTCCCGGATTTTCTTTCGTTTGTGTATCATGTGCATTTGTACTTACACAAGTGTTTCCAAGCACATGTGCCGTGAGGAGAGCGTAGCAAAGAGACACTGGGGAAACAAAAATAGACGTGCAAGGGATTCCGAAAATGCGGGTCTTACAGCAAGATACAGTAGAGTACTGGCGGCGGCATGTAGAAGTAGGTGCGTCTGTGTGTAGAGAGAAGGAGAGAGATGGATATGCAGGCGGCTGGTAGATGATGCAACGAGGTCACGTTTTGACCAGACGTAGGGGAACGATATCGTGTATAAAAATGACAAAACCGAAGAGAGACGAGACGCATCAACAAACCATTGATCAAGGCAGGCGGCATAGTGGAAAGAAGACAATCGAGATAAAAAGAGACTAACTGAGGGATAAAAAGGCGAAGATTGGAACATTCAAAATAAAAGAAAACATGGTCGAAACAGAACAAAAACGAAACAAAAGAAAACAAGACCCGAAGTCTTGACAAGGCAGTGAGGGGGGGGGG
>PYSQ01000097.1:323-62346 GCA_003049435.1 Nakataea oryzae | reverse complement strand
GGGGGGGCGCTGGTTCCACGGCCCCACACAGCCGGACACCACCCTTGGAGTCCAGGCACGTTTGGGTACGTACCTGGTCAGGCACTCAGGGAAGGTGTCCCCATGATCCCACCTCTGACTGGGCCGCCTCAGATCCAAGATATCCATGCCAGAGACAATGACCAGTGATATGTGGGGACCTGCCTACCTGGGATACTCAACTTATTTTTGGCGTACAGATCTAGCTGGCGCCTCCAAGACCTAGGTTCCTAGTAGCCTCCCTCTTGTTTCCTTTGCTTTCTCTTTGCGCTTTGTTTATTGCTCGCTCGTTCCTGCCAACAAGCTCTCCTATCACCGGATGGAGAGCGTAAATGCCTAGACTGTTTAGGCATTGTGGGGTGGGTGGCCAGGTAGCTACCTACCTACATAACAGATGCTTATGCTGCTGCCAGTATCTGACAGTTGGGCTGGAAAAGACATGGAATCGTGATGGGCATGGCACCTATTTACACACCTTATCCACATTCGGATTTACCTGATTGCCAGTCCCTCATAATGCATCTTCCCTGTTCTTCTCTTTGTCCCTTTCGTCGATTTCGTCCGGGCAGCTTCAAGGGCTCGTTCGAAATCATCATATAGTGTCCTTACGACACCAGAACTGCCCCAATCCTCGACAATTGCCATCGCAAGCTCTCTGCACTGGCTGACTGAGAGAGAATCCCTTTCGGCCACCTTCTCCTCGCGGAGCAACCCAAGGCTAGCGAGTCTCTCTTTAACTCTATTCTTCAGAGTGTACCTCCAATGGTAAAACTCATGGGCTATCTCGGCGTTTGCTGCGCAGACCGCACCGACCATCCACTCGTGCCTGTCCGCAGCAATGATGCTGCCATCTTCGTCCATGCTAATGTGATTTCCAATTGATGAGCCGCTTGAGAGGTCATGCAAAGATTCTGGGTGGTAGGGAGCCCCAGTAACCCGGATGCGGCGCGTAGCTGGATGGTTGCTGCGGTTGCATGCTTGACAATCAGCCAGGAGATCGCGGCCGCCGGACGCGAGCTTGTAGACATCAATATAAGGATGTGTGCGCAGGACTCTGGAAATCGACGTTCCAGATCGAGGATGAGAACCCGGAGTCCGCGAGGACCACACACTTGTCACCGAGTTTGCGCCAGGCCATGCGATAAACTGGACTGTTCCGCTCAAAGGTAGGGTTGATATGGTACTGGACCAGCCATTCGACTGCGTCCTGGAAATGAGCTTCCATCGGCTTGCGAGACTGGGCTGTCAACTCCAAGGGTATTTCAAAGTCTGCCTCCTCCAGATTGGCCGGGACCCCAGCATTGCGCGGTGTGTCGTCGATAAAGCCGGACATCCTTTCGTCACTGCCTTGATCGGTGTCGGATTCACCACACTCATTGTCCTCGAGTCGATCGTCGGCTTTGAAACTGCTAGGGTCGGCATGTTCGTAGCCTTCGTCATCCTGAAACTGATCCAGAGCTGGGTTGTCGGGATCAGTATCGTACAGGGCCATGCGCTCTTCCTCAGACGAGGAACTGGAATCGGCGACAATCCTTGCTCCCTTGCCCTGCCTGCGGCGTTGAAGTAGCGCCAGGCTTTTGTCCCGCCGTGATCGGCGCCCGGATCGGGGGTCACGGACCCGATCACTTGTGGCCAACGTCTTCTCTGTTCCCAGATCAGGGCTTCCACTTGCCTCGAGGGCTTGTTTTTGGATAAGGCGCTTCCGTTTAACAGCCGAAGAAGGTGCACCGCCATGATCGCTGTCGTCCTCACTCTAGGTGATATACGTACGACGACGTCGGCTGCGGAGCGTTGTCGTTTGCTTTACCGGAATCAAATCCTCCTGCGACTCTTCACCTCCTTCTTCCTGATCCGAAAGATGCAATGGAGGACTGGACTACCCACTTTTTCCGGTAAGTAATGAGATATCGAAGGCACACACGATAGAACTTACCCGGCATTTCCTTCCACTTCTGATAGCCGGGAGACGCGCGGCGATTGGTAAGGTTGGAAGGTGGGAACTTGGACGACGAGAAGCAGGGACTTGATAAGTCCTTATAGTTACTGCCGTTTACTCGCCTGTGTTGGTGTAGTGGTGTTGTCGTACTGGAAGCCTGAGAAGTACGGCAGTGGTGAGGCAGTGCGCCTTGTGGTTCGTCCCTGTTCTTTGTGTTTTCTCTCTGCGTCCTGAGACGGAGAATCTCGGAGAAAATAAAAGCATAAACCACTCAAGGGATACTTGTACCTATGCAGGCAGATAAGGTAGGCGTAGGGACCTGGAATCTCCGACAGGAAGGAGGAGCTGGAGAGGTACTGGCGGGTAGGTGAGAGAGAAATTCAATCAAGAACGGCAGCTGCCTATTGCCATGAAGTTTTCCAAACATTAAACAGCCGTGATCGGTGCCTTGCAAGCAGCTGGCTACAAAAGGCAACCCTGGGTTAAGGCATGTGCGGCCTACCTACCTACCTGTTGGTGGTTCCTGACCAGATAAGTTCCACTCTTACGGGGCGCAACAGATCACGGGCAGGAGCCAAAATGCATTTAACCACTATAAAGTGCAAGCAGGGAGCAGGCAAATGAAACAAAAGTCTATTCAGCCCAGAGAACATAGCAAGACCATAGACGCATTGCAGAGCTCTACAATAAAATCCTGTTGTTCGAGGCCAAGCCTCCTGCTTTTTCGCATCCCGTTGCGTTTTTGTGTTGAAAAGGGTTTTACGGGGGTCTTGATCCCTGTTAAATGGATCTCATGGTCACTTAGCCGGCCCCAGAGGGTCTGTTCCAGCCGGCATTTGATGATGAGCCTTGTAGAACATGAGATGCCCGGAAGTGCTTGCAAGCTCTAGTTAAAATAAGGGGTTTTGTGTACAAGGTAAGCCGGTCATCCAGGGCTCCCGTGTCAGCAGGACGTAGTAACAACGTAGGTCCATCAAATCAGCAGTAAGTGACATTGCGCCCCTCTCTGCTTGTTCTTTCCAATTTGGAGGAGGTTGGTAGATGCCATGAAGGCGTACCAACTGTCCGAGGCTTAGTCGAGACCCCCACGCAGAGAGATGCTCTTATGGATATTTAGCCCAGCCATCAAGCAGGCATGTAAGCCTCCTTTTCACCAAGGTCATTTGCCATGGGTTTTCCTGGTTCGGCCCTAGTCCCGGATGCCGGCTGTTCGTGGGGATTCGACCGAAAACCTTGCAGTAGCAGCACTGCGTGGACCGACGGCAGCTTCACGGCATCTCAGCCAGCATGGCTGCGCCCGAATGCCGTTGTCAAGCGACGAACATTATTAGTCCGAAGGCCCAAAACGTCAACAAGTAATTCCCAAGTTGGCATTTTCACGAGGGCAAACCTGATACATTGTTGTTTAACCGGAACTTCTCCTATCGCCAGTCGACCTGACTAGGCCTGACTGTCTGGTTACGGGAGTATGAACCGCCGTAGGATTATGACTTATTCTTGGAGCTCTGGGATCTGTTTCTTAAAAAGGTGACCATTATAACATCTTTTTACAAGCCGCATGGCCGTTCCTCTATACCACCAGTTCGCCTGCCTATCAGAACGAAGCCCCAAGCAGGACTTTAAATAAAACAGGACGAGAGGCAAACAAGCATAAAGAGAAGAACAAAAGCAAAAAGGCCACCCACCCGCAATAATAGTGACAACATCATAAAGTCTCAAACCAGCGATAGACAGGCTGTTAGATTTGTCTCCATGGGTGGGGTAGGGCGAGTCGACGCAACGCACCAGCCAGCCAGCCAGACAGTATCCCGAAAGAAAGAATAAAAAAGTTACAGAAGACGTAAGGATGTGGAGGAAACAAAGATAAATGGGGTAAAAGCTGTCTATTCAAACCAGGGCTGTCCGTCTGTCTCGGGTGGCAGGATGCGCGGCCTCGTACGCCTGGCCAGCTATTAACGCAGCCGCTCCTGAGCATCGCTTACTCCTCGTGCGATGACATCCTCGAGCTTCCACCGTGGCGGACTGGCAGCACCTTCGAGACCGTTGGCTTTCCGCCACTGGCTCTCGGTCTCGGGCGTTACGCCTTCTGGCAGAGGGTCAAGTCCTCCGGCAATGCCGGTTGAGAACTTGAGCTGCAGAATGGAGCCAACCTCGTCACACGCAGCAAGAAGACGGTCCAGGTCGTCCTTGTTGTGAGCTGCCGAGACACAGAAGCGGGCGCGCGAGCTGATCAGAGGGGTAGCGGGATAGCCGACGATGACGACCGAGATCTTCCTCTTGAGCATCTCGTGGCTGAAGGCTGGCATCTTGCCGGGATGGTAGAGCATGAGGGGGATGATGGGCGAGTCGTCGTGGCCATAAACGATAAAACCAAGGCGCTTGAGACCCAGCCGCAGGTATCGCGAGTTGAAGGCAATCCGCTGCAGCCTCTCCTCGCCCTGACCGGGCGCCAGCTCGCCCGTGATCAATTTGAGAGAGGCGAGGATCTGCATCAACACACACGGCGTAGGGGACTCGCCGAGGAGGGAGGCGTTGTTGGAGAACCGAAGCTTGTCGATGATGCGCCTCTCGGCAGCGACGTAGCCACCGTTGGCACCAAACGACTTTGTCAGAGTGCCCATCAGGATGTCCACCTCAGCCGGGTCAATACCAAAGTAGTCGCACACGCCGCGGCCACGAGGACCGAGAGCCCCAACACTGTGCGCCTCGTCCACAAAGAGGAAGAACTTGTACTTTTTCTTGAGCTCGATAATGCCGGGCAGGTCGCACATGGTGCCCTCCATGGAGTACAGACCCTCGACAGCAACAAGAATCTTTTTCCACGGGCGGTGAGTCCGGGGCTGGCCCTGGGAGATGGCATCCCGCAGCTTCTTCTCGAGGTCGTCCATGTCATTGTGCTTGAAGGATTGAATCACGGCGCCCGAAACGCGGGCACCAATTCGGATCGAGGCGTGGTTCAGTTCGTCGGATAGGATCAGACAGCCCTTGGACACTAGGGCGGGGAAAGAGCTGGCGTTGGTGACAAATCCCATGGAGAAGACCATTGCCGCAGGCTTGCCCACAAACTGGGCCACCTCACGCTCGACCTCGAGGACAAGATCCGAAGTGCCGGCGTCGACCCTGGGGCTGCAGAAGCTGAGACCGTAGCGCTTCACGCACTCTTCTACCGCGTCGGCACAGGGGCCTTCAGACTGTGCAAAGCCGAGGTAGTTGTAGGAGCTCATGTTGAGGGTTTCTGTCAGGGTGCCGCTGAACTTGTAGGTGCGGTTGAAGTCGTCTGATTTGCGATCCATGAGGGTAATGAAGCGGCCAGGAACGCCCGTGGTGGGGCGGGCGAAGCAGTCATCGAGACGCATCTTGAGGCGCCGGACGTAGAAGTTATCGAAATCGTCGTTTAGCGGGGCGTATCCGTTGGCGGCCTTGAGGGAGGCATAGTGCTTCTGGTTACCGAGCCGCTTGCCAAAGAAGTCGCGGATGTGGCCGACCAGGATCAGAATCAGGTAGCTTATGTAGGTGGTGAGGACGTAGTAGTAGGGCGGTTCGTCCAGGACGGGCGTCTCGAGGGGCTCGCCCTGGTGCTTGCTAACGTAGCGGTGGGCGGGCGAAAGCAGGGGGCCAAACTCGCCATCGGCGCGCTGCTGGCGACGAGGCTCGTTCGCATGGGCGGGCTGGAACAGAGTTGTGGAGGGCACATCAGATCCAGGGTCTCCGGGCGAGAGCGAGATGGTGGGAAGCGAGTATGCAGCGCTGTTGGCCTTGGGCGAAGGGCTGTTCGCCTGCTGCTGATGCTGCTGGTTTTGCATGGCCAGGGAGAGGGCCTGCTGAGCGGAAGACGGCTCCTTGGCCCGGGCGGCGAAGAGCTGGGTGAAGCGATTGCCTTTGGGCTGTGAGGGTTTTCTGTCCTGTGGCATGCTGGCGGTGGTGGAAAATGGATTCGCGAGAAGGTTTCGAGGCATCGCTCCAGGGGGAAAAAAACCCGGAGCGGGACCAGGGGAGTCGGAAAGGGGAGCGGGGGACGCAAAAATCAGCGGACGGGAGCCCGAGCAGGAGGGTCGACAGGCGGTGCTCGCGAGGACGCCAAGGTGGGTCGTGCCAGTTGACGCAAAGACGAGGGCGCGAGGTTATGCTGCCATGACAGCAGCGGTCAGCGTCCAGTTGTCGAGGTGGCCGAGGGCGCAGCGAGCGAGAGGGCCGGGGCGGTGACGGGACAGGGCAAGGAAGGGCAGGGCAGCAGTGGGAATGGGACATTGAAAACTCACACATTGGAAATGATTCTGAGAAGCAGATGCTGTCACGTCCAGAGCAAGCTGTGTTCTGCGACGGCCGAGGGGCCAGTCGAAGGAGCGGTGCGAAGAGCTGGAGCCGCAGCTGGATCCAAAGGGATTATTATTAAATTGGCAGATGGCGGCGGGCGGGAGGCGGAGTCTCGTGGAGGAAGTTGCATCCCCTGGTCGGGCCTATCCCTGTGAGGGCGCCGGAGATGTGCGCACAGTGCTGCAGCAACAGGAGGCACGCACGGGCGCGGGATTCTCTCGCAGAGCGCTCGCCTGTCTATCTGTCTGTTCCTCTGCCTTCCTTCCTCGCTCTCGCCCTCTCTATCTCCTTTCTTCACTCCCCTGTGCCGGCGGTCCCCTGCCAGCCCCTTTTCAGCCGTGTGGCCCAGTCCCACTTCGTCGGCCGATCTCACCTGGGCTGCGCGGGTCCAGGTTCCACGGTGTGGGCCCTGGTACCTGGTGAAGACGTCAAATCGGAGGCGCCGGCAACGAGTGAAAGCCGGCTGGCAAGTCCCAGGCAGTATTGGCAGCGGTCAGAAGCCAGAAGCCTCATGGGGGATAAGACAGAGAGAGGCGTGCACAGCGGGAAGCGGGAGCAAAGGCGGCGCAGATGAGGTCAAGAGCAGCGGCAGTGCTAGGTGCCTAGCCAAAGGGCCAAACGAAACATGCAATCTAAAATAGCCTGGGCGCAACCGAAGTGACAGCAAGGAATGAGCACCCAGAATCCTCCCGGCCAGTCGATCCCTGGGCTGCGGAGTGGGAGATTGCCTAGCCTGTGTACCTAGGCAAGGTACCTGGCCCCCTGGTGTGCCTGGGTAAGTACCTACTCTGTAGGTAGGTACCTAGTCGCAGGAGCGTCCCTGCTCAGCACTCTGCAGTCATTCCTGGGTTTCAATTTTGTGCAAAGGGGCACGCTCCACCGGGAGCATGACCCACTGTGCAGGCCGCCTATCAAAATCACTGCCGGCTAAGGTTTCTCGCTTGCCGTCGGGTCAGCATCCACGCTGCTGCCGCCTGCGTGCTTGCCTGTCGTAGGCGTAGCCTCGCCGCCACAGCAGCAGCCCCAAGCAGACGCGGCCGACGGGCCGGGCGGGGCTGCGCCAACAGCTCGGTCCGGTCGCGGGGTCTGTGCCGTGCGTGGCTTGACGACATCTGGAGGCCCAGACCCGGGCTCTTTCGCTCCTTTATACAGACAAGAGCACACACGCCCCGGTGCCCCTCCTGGACCGCGCCCATCGCCGCCCCCCCCCGCGCGCAAAGAACAGCCGGCCAGCACTCGCAGACACGGCAAAGACACAACCAACAACACGCACTCAGAGCCCACCATGCCGGCTTCTGGCCCGGACGCCGATCTCTGGCGGCATGCGGACCCCCAGTCCACCAGCATGTGGGCCTTCCTACAGAAGGTCAACGCCCGCCACAGCCTCGACCTGGCCGACTACAGCCAGCTCTACGAATGGTCCGTCGCGAGCCCGGCTACCTTCTGGGCCGAGGTCTGGCATTATGTCGGCATAACGGCATCCAGGGGCTATGACGTTGTCTTGCCCGACGGACCTATGTTCCCGCGCCCCGTCTTCTTCGCCGGCGCTCGGCTGAACTTTGCCGAGAACATGCTCTTTCCGCCCAATGCCCCCACGTCGGACCCCGCCGTCGTGACGGCCACCGAGACGGACTGCAGGGAAACCACCTGGGCTGAGCTCCGCGACATGGTTCGCCGCTGCTCCGTCCAGCTTCGCGCTGCCGGCCTCGCCAGCGGTGATGTTGTGGCCGGCTTCGTTTCCAACCACGTCGAGGCCCTCGTTGCCATGCTGGCTGCCGCCTCCATCGGCGCCCTGTGGACCAGCATCAGCCCTGACAACGGCGTTAGTGCTGTACTTGACCGCCTGTGCCAGGTCAAGCCCAAGGTCCTCTTTGCCGACGACTCCATGATGTACAACGGCAAAACCTGGCCCAGCTCCGCAAAGACCCTCGAGATCACAGCCGCCTTGCGTGGACACGGACTCGCTCTCGTCGTTGTCATCGCCGGGGGTCTCGCTGCCGTTGACCCGGTCCTGTCCGAGCTCCAGTCTCTGGGCACCCGCGCCGAGGATTTTGCCACATTCCTCGCCGCCGCCCCCCAGGACGCCCAACTACGTTTCGACCAGCTTGGCCCCGATCACCCGCTTTATATCCTTTATTCCAGCGGTACCACTGGCTTGCCCAAAGCTATAGTGCATACTGCGCTCGGAACCCTAATCCAGCATAAAAAAGAGCACCTCCTTCATTGCTCTATCGGCCCAAAATCGCGCCTCTTTTATTACAGTAAGTGAAACGGCAGCCAGTCCCCCGCCCTCGCTAACCCGCTGTCCCTGCTAACCCTGGCGTGGTACCGTAGCGACAACAAGTAAGTGATTCGCTTTTCGACGATGAGCTTATACTTTATATTGCAGTTTCGCTTGTGACTAACCAGTTAAATTTGCAAAGGCTGGATGATGTGGCACTGGTCTCTCTCGGCCCTCGCCTTGGGGGCCTCGATCGTCCTATATACCGGATCTCCTTTCAAGCCTCACGGCTACCTGTCGCTCCCCAGGCTTATATCGTCGCTTAAGGTTACCCATTTCGGCACGTCTGCTGCGTACCTTACGACCCTCGAGGCCAACAAGATCCTCCCTGTGAAGCATTCCGAGTTGGACCTGTCTTCGCTGGAGGCCATCTACTCGACCGCTGCACCGCTGCCTCCTTCCACCTTCGCCTTTGTCTACGAGGCCTTTCCGTCCCGTGTGCACCTCGCCTCCATTACCGGGGGCACTGACATTATCTCGCTATTCGTAAGTAGATTGTTTCATACAAGGGCTGTTGGGCTTACCCTGTCCCGTCGCTAACAAAAAGAAATCTTGATCCTTAGGGCGCGCCTTGCCCTCTCCTCCCCGTCCGGCCGGGTGAGGTGCAATGTGCCGGCCTTGGCATGGCCATCGGCGTCGTCGACTCGGCCGCGCCCCCGGACCGGCCTACCCCCGTTCCGCCCGGCGAGCCCGGCGATCTCGTCTGCACACTGCCTTTCCCGTGCCAGCCTTTGACCTTTTTCGGGCCCGGTGGCGAGGCCAAGTACTGCCAAGCGTATTTCTCGCGCTTCCCCGGTCCTCCCCCCATCTGGCATCACGGCGACTTTGTGCGCATGGTTGGCCATCCCTCGGGCGGTCTGGTCATGCTGGGTAGATCTGATGGCGTCCTCAAGCCGGCTGGCGTCCGTTTTGGCTCGGCTGAGATCTACAATATTCTCGCCAAGTTCTTCGCCACCGAGGTCGAGGATGCTCTCTGCGTCGGCCGTCGCCGGCCAGGCGACACGGACGAAGTGGTGTGCCTTTTTATCACCATGTCCCAAGGGATCGCGTTCGACGACCAGATTGCAAACAAGATACGTAGTGTGATCCGCAACGAGCTGAGTCCCAGGCACGTTCCCGGCTTTGTAGAGGAGTGTAGAGGCGGCATCCCCAAAACAAGCAATGGCAAAAAGTAGGCTTTATCACCCAATCAGTCCTTGAATTAATCCTGCTAGCTAGCACTCACGCGCACTAACCATGACTCGGGTGCTTCTACAGAATCGAGGTCGCCGTCAAGCAAATCATATCAGGCGTCGATGTTCGACACAAGCTTAGCCAGAGCGTCGCCAACCCAGAGTCTCTGGACTGGTTTAAAGCATGGCATGAGGATCATCCTTAATTAGGGTGTGCTTGCGCCTCTGGCCGCCGCATTGCCTCGGGCGAACAGTTCTTTGTAAGACTAGCCCATTAAGGATCCGCTCTGTCTTGAAATTTCAATGTCTTGGGGACCACCTCAAGCACTATTTGATCAGAAAGGCCATCCCCTCCTACTTGAGCAAAATCTATGGAATTGGAAAAGCCGTAAAATCCGATGCAGCGACACTCCACACAGCCGGTTCTCCACACGCCCACGTTGGCTGCGGCCGCTAGACCAGCCGGTCCAGAGTCTCAAGTGCCCGCAACATGCTTCATGGTTTGAGCTATGTACAGGCCCGTGTTGGGTTCCACTATAGTGGGCAGCCCAAGCTTCAGATTGTTTGACTTGTTTGTTCTCGCGTGAGAAACAATCTTACTGGCGCCTCGCGTTGGCACAGTCGTGTGTACAGTGGTAAGTTAAGCCTCGTCATCGAGGGCCTATATATATCCCGAGGCTACGTAGGCACATCTGCACGCTAGCACACACATATACACAAAACACCCTCTCTCTCCCTCTCTCTCGGGGCTGGCGGCAGCTCTAGCTTTGCCCACCTGACCCGTTCATTCGACCCGAGCCACCATCAAGCAGTAGTTTGGGCTTGATGTAGTCTTCATCCAGCTGTCTGAACAGCGCCGATGGATCCTCGGTGCTGAAAAGCTGGCGAATGGCTGCGGTTGCCGACAAATGACCACCAGTCTCAGTGTTTGCCCTGCTCCGGCTGCCCTCCGCCGAGCTACTAGCCTCACCCGCGCCAGGCATGGGACTGGACCTTCGTCTCGGTGCCGGGGGCGGAAGATCCGATGTGTCGATATCGCTCCCCAAGTCCGAGTCTGTGGTTCCGCTCCCATGCCCGAGAAGGTCCGCCCGCTCAGTTTCTTCGCGGCCGGACCCTGTGCGGCTGAGGCTTGTGGGTCGTGTCATGGTGAGAGGTGAGCGGTGGCCTGACGCCCAGACTCCTTGCTCGTCATCGCGTCCGTTGCCGCTACCGCCGCCGCTTCGCTTTCCGTTTGAGCGAGTATCTACGCGGTCGAGTGGCACCAAGCTAGCGCGATTTCGTGGGTTGAAGCCGATAGCGTTTTCAGAGCGCTTGTAGATGCCGCCGCCGCCACCGCCACCATGGACGGCTTCGATGTCGAACTCGTCGTCCGAATCGATCTCCTCCACAACACCGGTGCGAATGCCCAGGATTTCAAGCATCCGAGCTGTGGTGCCGCCGAATATGATGACTGTTAAAACCACAACGACCAAGACGGTGGCCTTGAACGCACGATGATCCTTGGCCGTCAGGAGGGCTGCCAGAGCAACACCGACAGCGCCGCGCAGACCGGCCCAGAAGAGCATGGCCTGGTAGCTGTAGGGTAGCTCGTCAGCGGCGTTTTGTATGCCGCGGCGACGGGCGCGGTAGCGGATGAACCAGTTAATGGCCCACGAGAGCGGAAACACGGCAACCCAACGGGCTGCACATACAGCCATGACGGTGACAATGATCAGCAGCGGCTGAAACTGGTGGCTCTTGTCGGTGAACAGCGAGAGGCCGAGATAAATGAAGATGAAGTTCTCGGAAAGCTGAGCTGTGACCTGGAAGAGGTACTTTGTCGTGAGCTGCGTCCGCCTCGACATGTTGAAGTAGGCGTAGTGCTTGAGCGTGATGCCGCAGAAGAGAAGCGATACGATGCCGGACATGTGAATGGCCTGGGAGAAATAATACGTCGCATATGCAATCAGGACGATAAGGCAGCTCTCGATCTTGGGGTACCTGCGGACGTAGGTGTACTTGAGTCCGAGTGCGGTGAGGATGCCGACGAGAGCACCAATCATGAGGCTGCCAAAGAAGTCGCGCAGGAATATCCAAAGACCCCAGAACAGGGTGGCGATGCCGGGGGCGCTGCCCGAGCCCTTGCGCGACTTCTGGGCCGACTCGAAGATGACAATGGCGATGGCGTCGTTTAGGATTGACTCGCCAAAGATGATGGTGTAGAGCTTGGGGTCCACCTTGTACGAGTTGAAGATAGCCAGGATGGTGACAGGGTCCGTGGCGGACAGGGTGGCGCCGATGGATATGGCGTCAATCCAGTTCATCGTCAGGCCCTCGAGAGGGACGCGCGTGTATAACCACAAGATGACACCAATAACCATGGCAGACAGGAAGGTTCCGGCAAAGGCGAAGGTAAGGATGGTGCCGATGTTGCGGAAGAAGTTTGCCTGGTGCAGCTCGTATCCGGACGAGAGAATGATGGGTGGGAGCAGGAGGTTGAAGAATATCTGGTAGTCGAAGCTGACGAGCTCCCCGATGCTGTCGCCGGCGAGAACGCGCAGAAACAGCCCGACGACCATTCCTGTGGCTCGATAGTTAGACCAGGGCCTCGGATCCAGTCGGCTTCGGCGTGAGTGACGGGAAGGGGGGCGGGGAGCAAACCAGCGAATATGGAGACGACGGTCTCATGGATGGCTGTAATCTTCCTCTGCTGGAGGAAGTAGCTGGCGAAGAAGGCGGCGATCAGGAGTGCGATGAGGATGAAGAGGGCCCACGAAGAGTAAATTTCCTTCTTGGAAGAGTCCTCTGCGTCGTGGCGTTAGCTTTATGCGGTTGGAAAGCGGCACGCGCGTACATGGGGGAGAGTCGATTCGATGCCATACCTCCAGGCTCGGGTTCCTCAGCGGCGCGCCCTAGATGCACAGCCAAAGTTGCGTCGGTCAGCATGCCGGGTCCTTGACGGACGCGAGGGCTGGGGGAGGCATGTACTTGAGAGCTCAAGGACGGCGCCAGCCGCTTCCGCAAGCATCGTGGGCGGGGTGCTGCTGGGGGCAGCGGCGGGAGCGCGCGCGCGGGATCGAGGGCCGGGTCAAGGCCCAGGGGCAGCTAACGGTGCCAGGCGGGCGAGACTTGGTGTGCGGGATCATTAAACGAGGAATGCAGCGGAGGGGGCGCCGGACGGCCAGGGTCGATGCGTGCGCAGCAGTTCAGTCGACACTTGGGGCGGCGATTGGTAGTTGGTTGCCTGGCGCGGCGCGGGTCGCTTCGTACAGGGCTGGATTGGATGCACGACGCTTCTCGAGGCTGAACGTTGGAGCCTGGACATCTGGGCACCACCAACCGATTGGACAACGGAGTCACTCGTGCTGCGGGCGCGCCTGCAGGTGGGCCCAACTGGCCGCCCGCGTGCTGCCGCTCCAAGCAGTCGCGAAACAGTGCCAGGCCCCTGCAGTTGCACTATGCATGCTGTCGAGCTGCAAACGGATAGCGTAGCAAGCGGAGGGAACTGGGAACATGCCGGGCATGTACCCAGCAGTAACCGGAGGGCTGCCTCGCGGGCATCGAGCTGCTCATTGCCGCCGTAGATACGTGCCCCTCCCCGCGCGCAGGTATCTAGCGGTGCGCCGCCCGTCGGCCGAGGTAGCTGGCAGGGCGGACGCCAGTGTGGCTGGCCTCGTCTGTTTGGTCCAGGCCTTGTCAGGTCAGCGGGGCCGTTCAATGTGGATACGTTCCCCATGCTTTCCTCTGGGGAGGACCTTCAGGTACTTTGATGTTATCCACTTCAGCCAAGCACTGGCTGCAGCCCCGGCTCCAGCGCCCACCACCACCGCCGCCGCCGCCGCCTCAGCGGCTTGTGACGCTGCTTGAGAAAAGAAGGATCTCGTGGCACTTTGCCGTTGACCCGCGTGACAGAACTCTCGCCCCCATAAACAGCGGCCTGTCCACCTGCACGCACGAACTCGGCCCCTACCTGCCGCCCGTCGGTGCCTCCCCTAGAGCAGCCCTGTGGACCAGGCTTCCAAGGTTGTGCTGAGCCCGCACTAGATAGGTCGGTACCATTCTTACCGTGCTACCTCGGTGCCCCACACAAATGCATATTTACAAGCGTCGGGGCCTATGTGCCTTGCCTAGTCCAGTACCTGGCCACCTACCTACTTACCTGTTGAACGCTTGGGCCGCACCGCCACTGCGCGAGCACCTTGGGATTTTATCTCGCTCGGCGTAGGTTGCTTGTCATCACGCAGCCCATCCATCCGTACACTTGGCGCAATTATATACCTTCCTCCCCACCCACCCACCTACCCGCCTCTCCAGCCACCCGTCAACATACTCGTATCTCGCCCTCTCGCGCAGTGGGCACACCACTGCCTCGGGTCTCGCTGCCGCTTTCTCTGCTGGCCTGCCAGGCAGAATTGATGCCCTCGTCATCAGTCGAGCTCCCCAGACAAGGCGGCGTCTCCTCCGCTGCCGCCGCCGAAGACCTCGCCCGTCGCACCCCATCGCCAAGAGCGTCGGCAGAAGTCCGCCGAAACCAGAACAATGAACAATCTCCGCTCCTCTCGCCCGCCGGCTCTACCGAGGACGACGGCCTCGCCGCCAACGGCCGGCACGTTCGGGATCTCGAGACGGACGAGTTCCAGACCACGAAAAGCGTCTGGTACCTCATCCTGTTGACTATCAGCATCGGCGGCCTCCAGATCGCATGGTCGGTGGAGCTGTCCAACGGCTCCCCGTACCTGCTCTCGCTCGGTCTGAGCAAGTCCCTGATGGCCTTGGTGTGGATCGCCGGGCCCTTGTCCGGCACCCTGGTTCAGCCCTATGTCGGCATGCTGAGCGATAACTGCCGTGTGCGCTGGGGCAAGCGGAAGCCTTTTATGCTGGGCGGTGCCGCGGCGACCATCTGCTCGCTCCTGTTCCTGGCCTGGACCAAGGAGATCGTCGGCGGCTTCCTTGGCCTCTTCGGCGCCGCCCCCGACTCGGAAGGAGTCAAGCTAGCCATCATCGTCGTTGCCGTCCTCTGGGTCTACATCCTAGACTTCGCCATCAACACCGGTATGCACCTGCTCTATCCCACCATGGCCTCGCCTTGCTTCTGCCACTGACATGCCCCCCTCGTTTTCCAACAAACAGTCCAGGCTGCAATCCGCGCTTTCATCCTGGATTGCGCGCCCGCTCACCAGCAGGGTAAGTCTGACCCGCCCCGACCAGCCACTTCTGTCGTTCGCGTCGATTATTTGGCTGACGTGGATCTGTGGTTCTGTGTTCAGAGGCTGCCAATGCTATGGCCAGCCGAATTGTCGGCGTCGGAAACATCATGGGCTACATCGCAGGCTTTGTCAACCTGCCCCAGATCACCTGGTGGCTAGGCCGGACGCAGTTCCAGGATCTTTGTGCAATCGCATGTATAGCCCTGGCCGTCACTGTCCTCGTGAGCTGCGTTTTCATCCGCGAGCGCGACCCCCGGCTGGAGGGCCCTCCGCCCAGCGATCAACCCGGCGTCCTTTCCTTCTTCGCCAAGATCTTCACCTCGATCAAGCGCCTGCCGCCGCAGACCAAGAAGGTCTGCCAGGTCCAATTCTGCGCCTGGATCGGCTTCTTCCCCATGCTCTTCTATACTTCTTCCTATATTGGTGAGATATACGTGGAGCCATTTCTCCGGGAGAAGCCAAACATGACCCCCCAGGAGCTAGACGAGCTCTACGAGCGAGCCACTCGAGTGGGCACTTTTGCCCTGCTCATATACTCCATCACGAGTCTCATCACCAACCTCTTCCTCCCATTCTTCATCGCGCCTACGTACGATAGCCAGCCGCTACCCTTGACAGATGCGCCCGGAGAGGGACCTGCAGTCGCGCCGGCCAAGGACTACGATGACGAAGGCAAGACGTGGCTGGACCGGCTTGTTATTCCTGGCTTCACCCTTCGACGTGCTTGGATGTTCTCGCATATCCTGTTCGCTGGCAGCATGTTCTGCACCGTGTTTGTTCGGACGGTCGAAGCCGCCACTGTGTTGATTGGGCTCGTGGGCATTACTTGGGCCCTAACGCTGTGGGCGCCTTGGGCCATCATCAGCGCCGAAATCTCGCGGCGCGACGTCTTGCTTAGGGCCCAGCGACTGCGTGCGTCTGATGTCGATCGGAGCGATAGTGACGGGAGCCCGTCCCTGGACGGCTGCGATGACCATGCCAACGGCGGTGCTGTTGAGCAGCCGGCCGACCAGGCGGGTGTTATCCTGGGCATCCATAACATGGCGATTGCGGCCCCGCAAATTATTGCGACAGTTGTCTCGAGCATCATCTTCAAGATATTCCAGAAGCCGCGGGGCGTACCTGGTGATCACAGCATCGCTGTGGTCTTGGCGCTTGGTGGAATCGCGGTCCTTGTCGCGGCCTGGTTCGTCCACTGCATCGAGGACGAGCCCGTGGTCCCGACCGACGCCCTATCTGAGATGGAACAGGGCGATGGCGCCTCTTTGAGTGGCCTTTCGAGGCCCATTTCATCGCACAGCCGTCGCCAGAGCTATGAGTCCCTCCCCCGAGCCTCTCTTGAGCGGGCGACCTTGGTGAGGCACAGCAGTTTTGGCGGTGCCGAATACTGATCTTTTCCAGGCCCGGGACTTTGGCTTCTCATAGGCCTTTCTCCACGCCTCTCATGCACCATCATGCCGGTGCATGACCATCATCTGGCTCTGGGTGTTGGGACGGTCTTCTACTGCCACTGCACTTAGCATAGGGATTCCGATCTCCCATGGTAATCCACCATTCTTTCTCCATGCTCTACGCTTCCCAGTTCTTCTCTCGGACTGCCGCTTCCCCATATTTCCCCTCGTCTCAATCCCTTTTCTTACCTCATCTTCATACATTTTACTTATGCCTCTTGCCTCGACCTCAAGATTTTGTCATTGAGCACATTCATGGTTCTAGCCAACTGTTTGAGGTCTTGTTGGTGTATTTATGGGTGATTATTGTTCGGTCCTATCGTGGTGCATGGTACTCGTTTCTTGCTATTTAATCTCCTTTCCGTTCTACTTATTTGTTCTTTTCTTTTCTTTTTTTCTCTCCCGCTTTGGATCTCTTATTGAAGTCTCGCTAGCCCCGCAGCGTAAGCAAAGGGCGCAATACAAGACTGGGGCCTTCATGTTGGTTCCCATTTTGCGGTATATATGACATGCTGGCATTCCCCAGCCTTTGGTTACCATGCGAGCTTTGACCGAGGTTTGGAACAGACTGTCGTGGTTTTGAGGTGGCCCAATTCGTGCTTGTCGTTCCAACCAGCTGGGTTCACAATGCGCGCTAGGTAACGGGTTGAAGTAGCACGTCTCTAAGTGGTTGGGTGTATTGCGACTATTTTGTCGGTTTTTTGACACGTTGTGCCCAGCTGCTTGGTTTTCCTTCGGTTGGCGCGGTTTCTCAGAGTCTAAATAGATCAAACGACAGCTGTTTTGCCGAGTAGCCTCCGACACACCTAGATGGGTATTGGTCGACCTGTTGTGGCTGGAATATATCCAAAATTCTAATACATTTTAGCTGGCTGAAAGTCTGGGCGCTCAGGTTCGTCCCCAACCACCTGACAGTCACCGTGATGACCTGTTTGAAAACAAGCCTCCCCTCCTACAGTAAGACAGAAGCGCATTGAGCCGTTGGCCCCCCCCCCCTTTTTTTTCCTGATTGGCATTTTTTTTCGGGGGCGGGGCTGCAACTTGCAGGAAAGTGGAACCGGGCGGGCCCAAATTTCCATGAGTGCTATTCTAAGCAGGGGTCCCCGGCACTCCTGCATTCTCCTGCGAGGCTAAAGCGTCGCAGTTTCCCCAAGGTCGACATGTTTGCAACGTCCGCTTGCGCTCCGTCAGCTTATTGATGATGTGCTTTGGGCACCACCAGAAAGTTGGTGTCCAATCTGGATGTCTAGCTCGTGAACGGGCGGTGCATATTGATGGCGCCAACTGGGAACAAAAGTGCTGGAACGCAAGTAGGCCCAGGCGCACTAAATAAGCAGATTGGAAGGGGTCGAGAGTAGGAGGCGCGGTAAAGCGGGTGGCATCGAGGGAACCCAATTGGAGCAGACCTAACAAAAAAAAGAAACCAAGCGGTTTTTTTTAAACCTTCTTTTTTCTGTTTGTCTTGTTTTTACTCCTCACTTGTGGCAGGCTGTCCAACGAACAGTATATGCAACCACACATCTGATCTCCGACTCACAGCGCGCGCTCTGGCTTGCATCTGGCAGCGTTCGCCAGCCATTGATGTCGACAAACCCGGCAATAGACCATGACTCGCCCCGAGATAATTCGCGCGGGTACGTTCGACTGTCCATATTGGCGCGCTCAGCTGCCGCCCTGGCCATCCCCAGCCCTGGGCCCCATTCTGACCTGGCCATCTCGACTGGCTCCATTTGTGGCTTGCGATTGGCGCCGAACCCGCCCTCGACGTCGAGGCGTCAAGGCTCCGTGGCCTGGGCAAACATTCGAGTGCTGACACTCGCTCCCTCTCCTTCCATCTTGTGCCAGACTCGATTGATTTGCAAGTTCGCGACGCCCCGTTAGCCAGGGACCACACGCGCCACCCCCAAAACCACCCATTGTCTCTCGCGCCCCACCAGGCTGGGACTCTCCGCGAGGTTGCCGCAGAGACCGCCGAAGAAAACCTGCGTAGCCCTCGTGTGTCTCGGGGTGCAGGCACCGACGTCGAACACCAGCTCCAGCAGCACGCCGACAGCCTCGCCGCCGGGCTCACAAGCACCCTCGAGACCAAGCCACACCCCGACAGTGCCGCCGCGCCGGCCCGGAACAAGATGGACCAGCAGGATGCTCTGGCCATTGCCCAGAACGGCGGCCACGACGCGTCCGAGGAGGAGCTTGACGCCGACGCTGACGACGATGGCCTGGACGACGATATGATGGACAAAATCTCGAGCTCGCCCTCGATCGAAGACGGTGGGTACACAATGCAGCCGGCCCCCCTCTGTTCTCTTCCCCAGCCGCCACCGCCGTCGCCGGGTAGTTCTCTGGCGCCGGTGCGCCTGTCCGGCGACGCAAGGTCGTCCACTCCGTACACCGAATCCTCAAAGCACCCGCCTCTGGCTCGCCAGCAACCTGCTGCTGGCCAAGACCATGATCGCCATCGTCACTGCGTCCATGGTGGGTCTGCTGGCCGACCGCAACTACGCGGCTTGCGGACTGGCTCTCCGTCGTTATTTGTCTGCCTCGACGGCCCAGGCAATAAGACCATGTCCGAACAAGAGCAAGAGGTGCCAGAAGAAGGCATGGTACTCCTCAAACCTCCTGGTCCGCTATTTCCGTCAAGTCGCGACTCGGCCGATGAAACGGGCCTCGGTGCTTAGCAAGCTCGGGGCCATCGTGGTTTTCTCAAGAGACGCGAATGCGATGGCAAAGTCACCCGCGCCGACATTGTCTCTGTCCCCACCGTGCCGGACGACCCGGATCTGCCGCTAACAATCGACTACGAGACGCCGGACGAGGACGATGGCGATGATGACTATTCACTGCTCCACCTACACAATATTGACTTCCGGTTTCGTGACGCCGGCTGGGGCTCTGAGTGCTTACAAGTCGCAGAGGACATCGATTTCGAGTTTGTTTACGCGCTACACACCTTTGTGGCCACGGTCGAAGGTCAAGCAAATGCGACAAAGGGCGACACCATGGTGCTCCTGGACGATAGCAATAGCTATTGGTGGCTTGTGCGGGTGGTCAAGGACAGTAGCATCGGTACGTCTCCCGGTTTTGCGCGACCCTTTCTGCCCTGCCAGGCTAATTGGAATTCCATTTTTCTCTAACCGCTCTACAGGATATCTTCCTGCTGAGCATATCGAGACGCCAACCGAGAGACTTGCCAGGCTGAACAAGCATAGGAACATTGACGTGAGTTGTGAATCGCCTACACCAGTACCCCAAACCTACGCTAACCCCTGGAATTTCTAACTGTCTTGTAGCTGTCAGCTACTATGCTGGGCGACCAAGCAGAAAAGACCAAGAACCCTATCAAGTCGGCCATGCGAAGGAGAAAGGCAAAGGGGGTGACTTTTGCGGAGCCGACTTACGTAGACTATTCTGAGATCGACTACTCAACCGAGGAAGAAGAGGACGAATTAGACGAATACGCCCAGCAGCAGCATCAACAACAACAGCAGCAGCAGCAGCAACAGATATCACAGGAGCAGCAACAGGCCGGAACCAAACAGGTAGCCAAAGAAGAAGCCGGGCGGCTCGAGACTTCAAGCAACAGGCCATCAACAGACGCAAAGACGGGAGAGACCGCGGTTGTAAATGTCAACGGTGATGACGTGAACGGGAAGGCTGTCAACAGGAGCAGCGAGGAGATCTTCGAGGCATCCAAGCTGGAGACACCGGGCCCTACCAGAACGAAGGATGGGACTGTCAGAGACTCGTTTTTCAAAGACGACACAGTTGAGACCAAGAAGATCACTCTTACCCCTAATCTTTTGCGAGACGATGGGGCTCAGAGGACTTCCAGCGAGTCCAGAGAGATCAAGCAGAGGCCAAGCCTGGACAAACTAGACAAAGACAGCATTCTGGGCAAGGATGAAAAGCGGAAGAAGGACAAGAAAGAAAAGGAGAAGAAACCCAGTGCCATCCGGAGTTTTTTCACCAGGGGGGGCAAAAAGAAGTCGGTCGACGACGATGACGAATCGCTTGGCAAGCGATCGATGGATAGCAACACGGATAATGGGCTTGGTAGGGAGCTTGAGGATGCTGACGACGCACAATCCTCCGACAAGTCGCCAGCTCCGCAAAGACAACCGAGCAAGCTGCAGAAACAGCCCCGCACGGAGCCGTCGCCGACGAGGAAATCCGGCCCGTCTGCGCGCGAGGCTGCCCCCGATGCCTCGACAATCAACAACGTCGCCAACGTCCCGCCATCCACAATGCGTATAGTCGATCAAGCAGCGCAGGACAGCCGAGACATGGGACAGCGGCCTGAGACTCTCAGGGAGTCTGGTGCCCAGAAGCCGGTGACATCAAAGGCTATGCCTCCAAGAACACTGGACGGAGATTGCTTGTCCCAGAGTGCAATGGATGTCAATATACGCCCTCATCCAGACGACTCGGACTCGGGCGAAGACGACGACACGGCCGGCTCGCGGTCGAGGCAGGTTGCACCATCCGGGAACGGGCAGGAGGACTCCAGGGGACCGCGACAACAGCAGAGCCTTGGCGGTGCTCCGATGCACTCATCCACACCAGCCGAGGTACAGCTCGTCATGGAACGGATTGGTGGATCTCCAGGCCCAGCATCACCCTTGACTTCCAACAACCTGCCGGCGCTGATGGGCGACACGTCGAGCCAAGAGGATCAGTCGTCGCCCATATCATCCCCCTCGCCCGAACCTCTCGACGGGGATGAAGGAAGCAGCTCTCGGCACCGTAAAGAGGATTCAGTAACGACTTCAACTTCGACAACGACAAGCTCGGCGTGGAATGACACCAGCCTGCGTGCCTTTTTCGACTCCGGCTCAGACATTCGCGATATGCTTGTCGTGGTTTACGACAAGTCCGATGTGGCACCGCCCGGCCCAGATCATCCTGTCGCAGGGTCCTTGTTCAGAGAGCAAAATGCCAAGTTGGCGGAGATCACGACTGTAAGTTCATCTTGTCCCCCTTCTCCAGCACCATCTATATTCTGCCTCTTTCTGGTATTCGTCACTATTTCCGCCCACCCCAACCATAAAAGCAACAATAATAGCATCAATTTGACAATGCTCTAACCTGGTTGCCTGCTATTCTCTGGCCTTCAGCAACTCGACAATATGCTCGGCGATTGGCTCGCTCGAAAGCAGAGGCTTCGAGGAGCCGTCTAGTATTGGCCTCGCGTGGTAATCAGTGCCCGATCCATCAAATGCATGAACGAACGACTTGTTTTGTTGCGCCCGTCTTCGCCCACCCCGGTGGGGCTGGTTTTTCATCATCATCGACATTTTCTTTGTTACGGGATCTGAGATTATTTTCTTTTCAGTGTGCTGGGACAGCCGATACCTCTTCTTGTGATTGGACTCCTTTATTCTTTTTTTCGTTCTCTTTTTCGTCCTTGGTTTTCTTTTTCTTTTCCCCCCTTCTTCCTCTTCTTCGTCTCTGAGGAACGGTGTGTGTTCACGGCTTCTATATTGGATTTCTTGGTACCCCGAGACACGCCACCCTGAATTTTTGAGTCGTTCGCTTTTCTCAATTCCTGATGCTCTCGTATTGTCCGGGTTAATAAACAACGAAATGGGGAGCAAATCAATGGAAAGCGGGAAAAGAATCGAACGTTGATGGCCGCAATAAATGTCGGATTGTGTGGAGTGCAAGGTGGCCATGGTTTGAACGATACGAGATACTTTGTGTACAGTTTTTGTGGTGGCGGGAGTCAATAGGCGGAACCTCTCGCGGGTGGGCATTTACCTATAACTATCCCAAGAAAAAAACACCTCACATCGGTCTGTTTGCAGTGGCTGCTGCTTCCTTTTCAATCCGCGGAAAGATTGATCATGAGCGCCGTGCGCGGTGTCCGTAGAGGCTATGCGAGGTTCTCGACGCTCCTGTAAACAGTATCCCCGGTAAGTGCATGACTTGACTTGGACCAAGGGCATCCTGAAAGTGGGGGAAACTAAAAATTAAATGCAATGACAAAAGCCCCATCTGAATGTCCAAAACACGTCCTGAGACGAGCCGGGGACGGAGGCGGGAGCCAGCCACCTTGCCGGGCCTCTAAAAGGGCTCGCTGCGACAGGTACCCAAGTACACCGGGAACCAACCACCGCAGCAGGTATTTGATCTTTGCCGCTCCAACAGTACGCTGAGGTGTCCTCATCAATTCTTCATCAAGGCCTGTGACATAACCAAGGCATTTCAAAGGGGAGGCGGATATGCAAAACAGAGCAGGTGACGGCAACAAATAGATACAGCGAGTAAAAAGAACATACTGTGCAAAGGGGCTGCATCATAGAGGAAACAGCTGCCCGCGTGCGCGAGAGAGGTCTGTGTTCTGATCAAAAAGGCCTCCCACCACGAGTGAGGTGGTGACCCCTTGCGGCGCGCACGACAGGAGAGAGCGACCGAGAGAGAAAGACCCCACACCAAGCCGCCCCCACTTTTAGCCACCAAGCACACCAGACTTTTGAGGGAGCGACAGAGCCTGCTTATAGCACCAAACCTGAAGTGCTGCGAATCGCCGTCAATCCGCATCACCCACTCCGTCGCCCAGCCCAACCACACTTGGCGGATCCCGCTACGAACGACACCGCGAACGAGACAGCGAAAAGTCGATTCCCTCTTTTTGTTCTTTCTTCCTCTCTCTCTCTCTCTCTATCTCTCGAGACTGCCCCGCTAGCGATACGCATCACATTACCATTAATTGAACTCCCCGACGACGAAACGCCGACGACCAAGGAGGCCCTGCGACGCCTGCGCGATTTCTGCTCGATTGAAGGCCGTCGTGTGCGTGTGGCGTGGGTCGCTTTAGGCTGCCCGCACGCCGTCCACGCGCCCCTCGCACCCGCTGAAACGTGCACGACAACAGCACCCGACGACATCGACGCCGCCGAGGACAACTACCGCCAGCATACGAACTCCGGCGCCGCAGGTAAAGGCGCGACCTGCCGACACGGTCCACGACGGTATCCTGAACACGTGCCCTTGCGGCCAACCTTCCATCCATGGCGATTGCCGGATAGGAGGGTGCATCCCGCGCAAAGACGCACACACGTCGTACCACGCAACCCACGACACACACGACAACCGTCAGCTATCCCTTGCACCCCCGCGAGCGGCCGGCCGCCGCCGCCTCCCCGCCGGCCATGGAGGCCCGACAGCTGGTGCCAACCAACAATGACGATGGGCGCACGTCGAGGGCCCGGCTCTGCCAGACCGTGAACCTACCAGCCAACGGTGTCTTGGTCATGCCTGGCGGCGAGGTGATCACCCTCTCCAGCCCTGCCTCCTACAAGCCCTCGTGTGCCGCAAACACCCAGCCCGCCATCATTGCTGGCACCGGCGGCACTGGCGTTGGCGTTGACGACGCCACCGGCATCGGCGGCACTCATGTGGTGGATTTGCGTGACCCCTTTTACGCCTCCACCTTTCCGCAGTGCTACGCTCTCGCCGCCACCACCGTCGTTGCGTATACGCTGGTGATTATGCTGGTCATCACCCCGCGTTCATTTCTGGACGGTGGCGTTGTGGTCCTGGGCCGCCGTGGGTTCACTAGCGGCGGCTCTGGGTCCGGCACCATCGGGGGTCGGCCATGGCTTCAGAAGGTTGCCGCGCTCACTGTCGCCATATCTCTGACCATTGCAACGTCCAACACGTACCGGATGGCCGAGGAGCAGTATGCATCGGGCTACCAGGACGCCCGGCAGCTGCAGGACGTCATCCTCAACGGGACCGAGCTCAAGATCATCCGCATCATCTCCGATACTTTCCTATGGCTCGCGCAGGCCCAGACGCTTATCCGCCTCTTTCCGCGACAGCGAGAAAAGGTCATCATCAAGTGGACGGCCTTTGCTCTGATCACGCTCGACCTGATCTTTGACTCGCTCAACAGCTTCCACTACACCGGTCCCAACAACTCGCGACCCGGCAACTTCAAAGATGCCATCCCCGCTCTCAGTTACGTGTTCCAGCTTGCGCTTGGTGTCCTGTACGCGGCTTGGGTCATTTATTACTCCCTCATGAAGAAAAAGTACGCCTACTACCACCCTCAGATGAAAAACATTTGTCTCGTCGCCATTCTTTCTTTGTTTGCAATCCTTGTTCCCGTCGTCTTCTTCATCCTGGACATCGCAAAGCCCGAGTTCACTGGGTGGGGCGACTACGTCCGATGGGTTGGGGCGGCTGCTGCCAGCGTCATCGTGTGGGAGTGGGTTGAACGCATTGAGGCTCTCGAGAGGGAGGAGAAACGGGACGGGATCTTGGGCCGCGAGGTTTTCGACGGCGATGAGATGCTGGAACCATCTTCGGACTCGACCTGGCCCCGACGAAACTGGACCGAGAAGCCCCCAGGCGGCGGCGGCGACTACGATAGCGGCGACGGTAGCGACGACGGCGGCGATGGAGGCATCCGATCCCGGAAGAGGGCGGTGTATGCTTCCCGCAGCCGCGAACAGGCCCGTCGCGATGGTCCAACCACGAGCGGGCGGAGCAATATGTGGCCGTCGGTGACATCCATTGCCCAGCGTTATAGGTCGCGTCCCATTAACAAGGACGATGGCGCCATCCCCGATAGCGGGCAAAGCCGCCCGCCAACAAACCACAACAGGCCAACAGCGAGGTTTCTTCAGCCGCCTCTGTGGCCGTCGCGGCCGCCACCGGCTGCGACGCCTATAAGCCGAACCGACACGGCCAGTGCAGACAGCACTGTCTATGCAATTCGCTATCACCCTTTGACTGAGACGTCCACGAGGACCACAGCGCATCCGACGCCACCTCCTCAGGTAACAATAGAACGACTGCAGCAGCAACCATCAGACGCCCAACCATCACATCAACATCCAGAGTCGGGTGCCACATACCACCATTCGTCGCAGCCCTCCGCTTTCCGGTCACCGACATGTTCTCAGCCGCAAACCCTCCAGCTACCCCGCTCGCAACAAGCCCTACAAACATCACGGCCGGATACGCGGAATGGCAACATGGCCAGCGTGGGCGGGTCTCAAGTCGGTGTCGGCGGTCATGTCTCCGAGGCACCAGCTGAGATGGCACCAGAGCCAGCCAATATGGGCAGCCGAGGGGATAGTAGAGACGAGCAGGAAAGGGCAGCAAGTAAGTGGCGGGCGCTAGCACAGGCTCTTCCGCGCCGCAAAGCGCCGGTTCCTGACGCAGAAGCAGCGAGCCACGGGGTTCGGGCTCGGCAGTCGCAGATGCAGCGCGGAGCGCAGGACAATCGGTGGGACCTGCGTACGCGCATGGAAGACTTTGCAGCCACGCAGGCTGAGAGGATCCGTGAGAGAATCAGGCCAACGCCAGATACGGAGAGCTTGCCAGTCACTGTGATACCAGCGCCACCGCGCAGAGGTGCTGCGTTGGCTCAACTGCTAGAGGAAGAGGAGTCGCAGCAGTCACAACCGCTGGTGTCACAGAGCTCGCAGCCGGGTATGGATATGGACCAGAACGGCTCTGAATCGCCAAGGTCACCAGTCGGGCCGTGGCCCAGGGCCAGTACCGGATCCTTGATGGCGTCCACGGCAAGGTCGCAGCCGGGCGCGACACAAGGCCTCCTACGTGAGGGTCCGCCAGTGCCATAGCCACTATGCACAGCGAGCTGCTTTTCTTCACTTTTATCTTCTTCTTGATGCATCCCCTCCCCCTTCACCCTCTCCGGACATGACTTATTCACGGAGTTTTTGGCGTTGCTGGACACGTTTTTATTTCATGTATATATGTTATATGATACCTGATTATTCATGTTGCTTGGCTTGCGGAGGTGGAGGCCATGGCTCCGACTTACTTTATATAATCTGCCTCTACCTGCACAGGCACGCAAGAACTGGCGTTGGTTATAGCACGGGGTGCACGCAGTGGCACACGTTACGTTTGACTGTTGTTGCTTGTGAATTAGAGCAAATTTTTGTAGTATCTAGTCTGGCGGTCTTGGCGCAGTCGTGCTCTGGAGCGGTATACTGATACCCACCGTCACCCAGGACATGTTTAGGTACCTCCCCCTATATTATGCTTCAGCCGGTCTTGGCCTTTGCCAAAAGAAAAATCTTCTTCTTTCCCCCCTTCGTCTGGGCTAGAATGAGCGGCGGCACCCAATAGGCTGCCTGTGCCTCGCAGGGGAAATCACCGCATGCAAAAACCCCCTGCGACTTGGACATTAAGTACCCACCGCAACTATCCGCCAGCAGGGCGGAATGGCGCGTCCCATGTATATCGAGGTACCTGCTACGCCCCTGGGGCGTGCAGGTACCCGGAGCGACACGGGCGGGCGCGCCGCAAATTTGATTGCCAGACCGCCTGGCTGGCAGCCATTGAGGGCGACAGGACTTGGATGGGGAAGCTCCCCAGGGCGTGCCTTCCTGGCTATTAGCATTAGCACATGCAGCGCCTGTGTTATTTGAACGATGCAATGCGGTCGTGCGCGCAGCGGGACCCGTGCAGGGCCATTTGATTTGGCGTCGCTCAGCTGAATGCTACTACTTGTTTTCACCTCGTCCGCCTTCTGCCTAGCACACAACATCGCCGCCTCCCACATCACCTGCCTGTCAGCCTGCCGACACAGGTACCTTGGGCTTTTGGCCGCCGGGCACGACGCCATCTTCTCGCTGCATCGGCTCCTGCCCGACACGTTGCCAAGAAGACGCAAACGAGAAAAGCAAGACCAAGAAGAAGACGAAGCGAACAACAAGAACAATAAACAAGAAAAGGAAAAGAAGAACAAAAACCGCGGACTGACGAGCCCGGCATGGCGACCTCGGAGCCATTCCCGCTACTTAGCACTTCGGCCGACCTCCACAGCGCCGCCGACCATGGCTCGGCCTCGGCTGCCCGCCGACGCAGGCAGTCTAGCGGCCTGGGCTCGGAGCTGCGCGTTGGCGACACGGGCGCCCCGGGCCTGGCCACCAGCATTGCCCACCTGCACTCCGCCCACAGCCACCAGGGGGGCTCAAAGGTAAGTGAGGGTACGGGCGCGGAGGCGCGAGTGGCCACCAAGACTCCGGGCGAAGACTGACAGGCAGGCCGCAGGACTCCAAGCGCGGCGCCCGGCGGCGCAAGGCCCGCTCCTACGCCCGTAGGGTCAAGCAGTTCGCTCTGAAACACACGTGGGTGCTGCCGCTCGCGATCCTGGCCTGCTTCCTTTCGCTCTACGCCGCCAACCCGACCGAGGCCAACCCGATTCACCACTTCATCTTCCTTTCGTACCCGCTCGATCCCGAGCCCGGCCACACCGGCCTGCGCCAGTATGGCAAGGGCCGCTGGGACATCGCCTTTGTCGTCTTCTACACTGTCGTTCTGTCCTTCACGCGCGAGTTCGTCATGCAGGAGCTGCTGCGGCCCTTGGCTCGCTACGCCGGAGTTCGCTCTCGCGGCAAGCAGGCTCGCTTCATGGAGCAGGCCTACACAGCCATCTACTTTGGCATCCTCGGGCCCGCCGGCATGTACGTCATGAGCCGCACCCCGGTCTGGTACTTTAACACCCGCGGCATGTACGAGAATTTCCCCCACCGCTCCCACGACGCCATGTTCAAATTCTACTACCTGTTTGAGGCCGCCTACTGGGCCCAGCAGGCCCTCGTCCTGGTCCTCGGCATGGAAAAGCCGCGCAAGGATTTCAAGGAGCTGGTTGGCCACCACATCGTTTCGCTTGCCCTGATCGGCCTGAGCTACCGGTTCCATTTCACATATATGGGCTTGGCCGTCTACGTCACCCACGACATCAGTGACTTTTTCCTCGCTGTAAGAAACTTGCTCATCCCGACGACACGTCCACTTGTATGCGCGTAGTTGCGCCTGCAAACAAATGCGTGCTTTACGGCCATGTCTGCTAACTGTTGTTGCTCCAGACGGCAAAACTGCTCAACTACATCGACCATGCCCTCATGGGCCCCTACTTCGTCACCTTTATGGGCGTGTGGATCTACCTGCGCCACTATATCAACCTGCGCATCATCTGGAGTCTGCTTACCGAGTTCAAGACCATTGGGCCCTACGAACTAAACTGGGAGACGGAGCAATACAAGTGCTCGCTCTCACAGGCCATCACCCTGTCCCTGCTGTCGTCTCTCCAGGCCCTCAACCTTTTCTGGTTGTTCTTCATTGTCCGCATCGCCTATCGCTTTCTCTGGAGCGATAACGTGAGGGACGACCGTTCTGAGCCGGACGAGACCGAAGTCGAGGACGCGCCACCCGCCGCCTCGGCTACTGGGGCGGCCGCCAACGGCTCCGCGGCTAACAAGAGGAAATAGACGGCCCTATCCCGCGGCGCGCCCCAAGGCTTGCCGCCGCTCGACCCCCATCTCGCTGCGTCGTGTGAGAATGCTTTTGGCTGTGGGGCGAGTGGCGACGGCCGCGTGGCATTTTTGCACGAGCCACCGCCAGCTTGTCCGTGCTTTCTGGCTTTGGTTCACAGCAGACCTGCCCAACTGTTCCTCCAAGCTCCGGCCTTGGCTTGACGTCCCGTGTCGATGTCGAAACGTGCCTGATGACTGCGACGCGCTCCCGGACCGCCATCTGTGTACACAAGCCGTCTGGTCCAGCTTCGCTGCCGCCGTCCGGCCACAGTTTACGCGTGCGCATGGAACGACGCGCTCCCCAGAGAATGGAAGGAGCTGGCGCCCACATGTTCACGTCTGCATATGTCTAGGTATGCGTGTCGATCTAGATGTTTGCGACAGTCCCGTCACGAATATCGGATGGGAACCCGCGGAGAGGCGGCAAAAGCCCGTCGGTCCGCTTACGCAACCCTTTGAACGCGGCCTGTCGGTTTGCCAAGTTTGCCGTCGATGTCTGTCCCTCTCGCCGCTCAGCGCCACGTTCCCATTTGATAACAGCGTGTGTTGCTTTGCTCTTGCGGAAGGTGATCATCGTGTCGTTTTCATTTCATGTACACAGCATTAAGCCTTTGCTTGGGAAGCCAGTACTAAATAGTACTATTTAATCCATCAGAGGGGCGCCGCGTCGGCTTCTATCTGTTCGCTGTCCCCCTTCTTTTCGTCTTTCCTCTTGCTTGTACCACAGCAGGCTGCTAGGAGTTCCCGCCCACATGACATACCGCTACCTCTGATGACGGATTCATGGACGGAACCTCAATGATTCGCCGCCGCAGCCCGCCCGAGGGAAATGGCACCTACTGCTTGGATGGCTTTCGTCTACTAATCTCGAAGAAAGACATGCCACTCTCGCCATTGGCTTTTCACTTTACCCTTAATCCGAACCCATCACACAGTTAGCGGCCCGGCTCTGGGAGCAGCTACCCGCCGAACCCATAACACAAACACTGCTGACGATTCTCGCAAGCATACCTCGACCGAATGGTTCAAGGGCCGACGTAGGTGCAACTCCAGACGTATGGGAACAAAGAGCGGAGTCTCCCCCGTGCATAATATAAAGCGTAAATTGATCTTCGTAGCTCATGAGCATCTGCCAGGCTTGGAGGTGTTGGCCTGGTCGTGCTCGTCGTATCGCAACGTTCGTGATAGATCTAGAGAAAACACCCTCTCCGCCGTGCATGGGGAAACAGTAAAGCGGGGTTGAGGAAACAAAAGAGCGAGAACAAGAGGAAAAATGGAAGCTTTAATAACAGACAAAAGTAAGAAAAGAAATTCCCCGAGCGAGAAAAGTGATAATAAGAGAAGATAAGAACAAGAAAATGCCAAGCCAGAACTCCGTCTATTTTGTCTTATTATTATCATTATTAGTCAAGTCGTCGTCCGACGTGGATGAGTCCTCAGATGGGATGGGGACGGCTTTTGGGCCCGGCAGAACGGTCGATGAGCAGGCGCTATTGTTGTAGCTGTCACTGTCGTCGTTGATGTCGGTTTTGACTCCGATTTGAGCCCGCCGTAGAAGCTTGGTGGCCCTGGCCGTCGCATCCCTGGCCTTGATGGCAGCCTCCTCGGCTTTGCTCTGCTTTTCCCACATGCTCGCATATTTGCCACCGAGCTGGAGCAGTTCTGTATGACTGCCCTTCTCGATGATGGAGCCGGCATGGAGCACGATGATCTGGTCCGCATGGGTGATGGTAGAAAGGCGATGACTGAAGAGGGGAGAGAAAAGTTGTGTCAGCGATATGCAGAGCAGTGCCCCTTGATCTTCCTGCTTCTCCTCTACACGACACACGACTGGGCGGGGGTTCGAGAAATACTCACGCTATGATTAACAGTGTGCGGTCTTGGCCCAGGTTGTTGCCCTTGATGAGCTTGGACTGGATCTGCTGCTCCGTTTCGCTGTCGAGTGCCGACGTTGCCTCGTCGAGCATGATGATGCGTGGGCGCTTGAGGATGAGCCGGGCGATGGCCATGCGCTGCTTCTCACCGCCACTAAGCCGCAGCCCACGCTCTCCGACCCTGGTGTTGTAGCCTTCGGAGAAGCTCATGATGCGGTCGTGGATGCTCGCGGACCGACATGCCTCGTACACCTCCTCATCCGTGGCCTTCTGGTTGGCGTACTTGAGGTTGTACATGATGCTCTCGTTGAACATAATAGTATCCTGCGGAACCACGCCGATGGCTCGCCGGACAGAGTCGATCGTCACGTCCTTGACGTTGTGGCCGTCGACCTCGATGCTGCCCTCGTGGCAATTGTAGTAACGGAACATGAGCCGGAACACGGTGGACTTGCCGCCACCCGACTCGCCGACAAAGGCCGTCGTCGTTCCGGGGCGGCACTCGAACGAGAGGTCCCGCAGGGCCGGGCGCTTCCCGTCGTACCAGAATCTGACCTTGTTCCACCGGATGTGGCCCCTGCAAGGTGGAAGGTCTGGCACGCCGCGGCGGTCCACAACCGTCGGAGCCACCTTGAAGAGCTCAAGCAGCCGCTCACCCGAGATCATGGCCTGCTGCACCGTCTTGTAAAATGTTCCAAAGAAATTGAGGGGGCCCTGCAGCTGCCCGAGGATGACCAACAGCGTCGAGAACTCGCCGATTCCCCGGTTTCCGAGAGCGACGTCGTACGCCCCAACCACAAGTAGCAGAAGCATGCCGCCCATGAAAACTAGGTTCTGGCAGATGTTCATGTTGTTGGCGCCCCACGTGACACTGGCTTCGGCCGTCTGGAAGTTGTTGATCGTCCTCCGGTATCGCTGAAACTCAAAGTCCTCGGCGTTGAAGTACTTGACTGTCTCGTAACTGACGATGGAGTCGTTCTTGACCGCCTCCTCTTCTCGGCTGGCGTTGACCATGTCCCTGCGCTGGTCTGCGCGGGTGGCAGCCATGCGGATGGTAAGGAAAAGATATGTGAAGGTCATGATGGAGACGCAGACGGCGTACACACTATTGAAGGCGCGCGCAAGATAGACGATGGCAATGAGGGGGTCCACCAGCATCGGGAAGACCTGAAATGTCACCTGCTCCAAGAACCCGTTGATCGAGGCGCCCTTGTTCAGGGCCGACAGGACCTCGCCGGTCCTCTTTGATAGGTGGAAATCGAGTGACAGGGAGTGGACGTGCTCAAACGCCGCCGACGACAGCGCGCGAAAGCAGTACTGTGATACGGGAATCCAGAGGATGGCGCGGACGGAGCCCAGGAGCCCCGAGGGCCCCTGCAGGATCTTGAACAAGATCAGCAGACCGAGGTCTCCCCACGGCATGGTAGGGCCAGCCTCGGCCCCTTTCCTGAGAGCCGATTTCTCTAGCTCGTTGACCAGATTGCCCGTCTGGACAGGCACCATGAGGTTCACCACGCGCTGGAACACAGCGAGGACAAAACAAAACACCACAACCATCTGAAGCCTGAGCGAGTCGCGCGGCCACAGGTACGGGAAGAATAGGGAGTACCCCCGCAGGTACTCCCACCACGTCTTGTGCGGCAGTTTATTTGGTCGGTAGAACGCCGCATCGGCTTCGGGATGGCCGCCGTTGCTGGTGCCGTTGGCAGGTGACTGGTTGGGATTGGCCGACCCGTTCTGGTTCCTCCTCATGTCGCGGCCGCCTGCGGCCGGGTTGACGTATCCGTTGAAGGCCACGTGCCGTCGCCCGAGCAGAGGCGATGCTTCGTCGGACGTGTCGTCGCTGTGGTCTCCATGTCCCTGCTGCTGCCCCTCCATCTCGCCCATGCCGTCCAGACCAGAGTCGTGAGGCTTCTTCTCTCCCGCCCAAAAAGTGCGGCGGCCGGCAAGGCTGAGATACAGCAGGACGGCACTCAGGATGATAAAAAGGCGCACGGCACCGATGGCCAGGTCAGCAATATCGTATCCTCCCGGCAAAGAAGGACTGTCGACTGCGGTGCAGTAAGACTGCAAGACCCGGGCAAAAAGCGAGCCGAGGACGACGCCCTCTGTGGCCAGACTTGTGGCCCAGACCAAGAAATGGACGGCGTTGGGGCTGTCGCTCCAGTCGAAGAGTGTGAGCAGTAGGTAGGTGTAGAACGAGCCACAGCCAACGATGTATACCTAGACAGGCAGGCATGCCGGTGGCGGCGAGTAAGTCACGGAGCCGAAAATAGTCGAGTGAGATCGGGTCTGGTCCCCCCCTCCCAAGAAACACACGGAAGATGCGAAAAGGTGCGCATGGCGCAAACATTGCAAGCCTCTACATCTATGCGCAAACACCTTCCTAGGTACCGGTATCTCTTTGAGTGTCCAGCCCGGGGCAGGAGGGGTGTGGGCTGGGAGCTGGGTGCAGGTTGCAGTGCGGGGGAGCTAGAAGAGGAAAGGAAGGGTTGGTGGTGGTGGCGGTGGTGGTGGCGGTGGTGGTGGTAGTGGTAGTGGTAGTGGTGGGTGTATTCAACGTACAAAAGCTTCCTCACGACACCACCATGGACGTTCGTCTGATTCGCCCAGGGTCGGGTCGAAGGACCGGGCTTGGTCAGGGTCGTAAGCGACCTGCAGGGCGAGATTTGCGGCGTTGCCGACGAAGGAGAGCACGATGATTGTGGTTGCCAACTGGAACGCGTGCCTAGACCCTCGGCCAAAGGAAGCGGCCCCTGTGGCCTCGATTACAACCGCGCTGGGCCGCGTTTTGGTTACAGGCAGCGGGCGACCACCCGGCCCCCGGGCGGCCGGCACAATGATGTCCTCTTCATTCCTGCTGGCCAGGACGCCATGGAGGGTGATGGCCAGCATGAAGCAGAGAAGCAGGATGGAAGGGGAGAGTAGCTGGGCCCACGAGAGGACGGCCTCGGCCGACGAGGGAGTCCCGGATCTGGGACTCGAGAGGCCCCCCATGGCGGGCTCTGGGCGTGCAGGAAAGGAGAGCACGAGGAAGAAGTGAGCGAGCGGATCCAGCAAGCCGCGAGCCAGGCCCGAGGGGGGGCGCGGTTTGGGTTACATACATGGCAAGAGTGGCAAGCACGCGGGAGAGAAGGAGAAGGAGAGAGGGAGGAGAGAGAGAGCGCTCGCGCGTGAGAGACAGGGGAAGGGGGGGAGACGCAGGCTCTTGATCAGCTGCACGAGATCATCTCTCCCCGATTCTCTCGTTCTCTAGGCGTGGCGATTTTTGCGGAGTCCCTGCGCAACCCGAAGGCGGCGTGTGAGGTGAGAGCTGCCGAGGGCGGTCTCGGCTGGGGTCCAAGAGGGTCCAGCAAAGAGGGCCCACAGTGTTTGGAGCAGGCCGCTGGACGGCGGTGTTGGATGTGTGTGGATGAGCGAGGTGTAGACGGGTGCGTTGGAAAGGCTAGAGAGGTACCTGGGCAAGGTCGGCTGGCTGACCAGGCGGGTCTGGGGCGCCAGAGATGGCTCCGAATAAGCAGCCGAGCGGGCGGGTCAGGCGCCTTGGAGGGCTGGGAACAGCGGCCGGCAACAAGACAAGGTGAGGCAAGGCTTGGAAGAGGCGAGAGGCGGAAGAGAGGGTGGGGAGTGGAGAGGGTGTCTTGGGTGCACGGAGTCGTGGAGGAAGATGGGTTGACTGGCGGCAGCGCAGCACAGAGGTGAGGCAACCCGAATATCGATCGAGCCGCACGACGACAGATTCCTGTCCAGGCCAGGGGGGTGGGGTGTGAGTGGTGGATGGGGGCAACAGGGCCAAAGCCACAGAGAAGGACGAAAACGAAGAAGATGGAGAAAAAAAATGAGGAAAAAAGAAGAGAAGGAAAAAAAGACAGGGGCAAGGGAGGAGAGAGCAGAAAAGAAGATACCTAGAACAAAAGGCGAGAGGAAAAAGAAGGCCCATACAGACAACACCAGCCGAGACGGCAAGTAGCAGGACCAAAGCACAAGAACCTGGCAGACGTGACGCCGCGATTACCAGGCGGACACCATGGAGACACAGGCGCGCGCGCGCAGCCACCAGCGACGGTAGACTTGTTGAAGCGGAGCCGGGAGTGTGGGCTCTGCGGCTGACAGTGCTGTGTCGATACGGGGAAAATGAGGGCGGGTGGTGTGCTGAGTCTAGGCTTTTTCGGAGCGTGCACAGGCGGGATGCAGGCGGGTTGGATTGACTTCGAGCAGCATGCGGTCGTAGCGGTGGTGGGGCTTGGCCAGGTGACGAGCTTAGTATCTGTACCTGACACCTGCTAGTGGGGACCAGGTAGGCAGGTGCATGCCTAGGCAGGTACCTGGGCAGGTACCTGGGCAGCAAGCGGGGAGCAGTGGTAAACCCGCTACGCAGCATTGGTGGGCGGTGTGGCCAGGCGGCCAGATAAAGTGGCGAAGCCAAACCTGGGAACCCAAGCCTGCCCAACCCCAAGCGCCAGCCCCGAGGACCAAACCTGGCACGACGCCGAGTCAAGCGTCGCCCGACACGGCCCTGGTGGGGGGGAGCGAGCCAGGACAGCCACGGCGGTAGTCCGCAAGCCTGTCTGTTCCGCAGGCTGTCCGTCCAGAGCCACACATGAAGGCGGGCGATGGACACCTGCCTAGTTTAGGCCCAGTAATAGGTAATTAGCTGGCAGGGTACGGGGGTAACGCACTGGCTTGCCCGCCTGGACGAGCACCCTCGTCCAGTCCACACACCGTAGCCCACACAGTGTACTGCCCCCAGTCATCTACCTACATATCTATCCACAGCCGCCCGCTCCCGCGTCCTTTGACGATACAAAAAAAAAGGCAGCAGGGACAACACGTGGCGCGTGGTAAATGGCGACAGCGCCATTCCCCGGCACTCTGCGAGCCGGCTGCGTGCCGGGTACCTGGACGGGGCGGTATATATGATGCTACTTACCTGCCTATAAGCCCTGCTCCATATATATAGGCCGACAGGTATCAACCCGAACCAGGCTAGCCCGGCTGTGACAGGTCGGCGGCAAAACGTGTCACAGTGTCGAGCCACATAGCCTCTTTGCTCCCCGGGCACGTACAGAAGGCGACATTCGCCTTTTGCCTTGGAGGGGCGGGTGGGCTGGGCTGGGCTGTGTCCCGCCATGCCGAGGGTTGCCACCTTGGGCCATGATTGTTCCCATGGACGGTATACATATGCCGTGCCCGCCCCAGTTGCGCGAGGCTAGCGCTGGGCCATTTTGCCGCAGATCCCGATGGAGACGGACTGGCCGGGCAACAAGCAAGGCGCGCCGTGGACCCAAGTACTTGCTCCTTGTGGCTCCCACTGCTGCACACGCGATTTCCGACGCAGCGACAAACGAGTGCAGAGGACAGGATACCTATAATTTTCGAGCACCAGGCGACCAACCGCCCGCCAAGACGTCGGCTGGGATAGGCGCAAGGGCCCCATACCGGTGTAAGTAAGAGGTGCGCGCGCGCGAAGCAAGGGAACCGGAGATGGATGCACACAAACGGCCCCCTGCAAACGGAACCCCTCCTGCCCGTCGCTTCCCTATTCGTGGCAGGCCAGGGTGCAGCGCGCTGCCATCCGAAGACGAGACGACGCTTTCGAGATGCGGTGAGGCCTTTTCTTCTGTCTCTTGTTGTTGGCTGTGCCTTTCTCCCGGCGGGAGACAGTAGTCCGCCTGCATCCCACCACTCCAGTCACTCAATCAAATCAACCGCACCACACCTCGCGGGCGGCTGGGATCCAGGGTGGGCGGCGTGAGAATGTGGAGACATATGTTTCGACCAGCCGCTCGAGGGGACGGCTCAGCCAAACGGCTTGACACCCGCCCCTCACCGCCTTGACCCGTGACTGTGCGAAGACGTCTGCTAGTCTCAGGGATCATGAATGTCAAAAATCTCACAGCTCATTGCCGTACTGGGTCTGGAGGAAACACTTTCCCTTCCTTTTCCACCTGCTGAGCATACAGCCCGAACACGTCCACCACATCTCCCTCGCCCTGCCAGCCTGGCTACCAGATGTGTATTTGACACTCCCGTCCTTATCTGATTGCTCGTCCAAGGCTGAAAGTATAGATCTTGTAGTTCATGGGCCCGATTTTTTTCTCTTCTTTTTTTTCTTCTTTCGTTTCTCTCTTTTCTCTCTTTCTCTCTTTTATTCCCTCTTCGTACTCTTTTTCGTTCATTTGTTTTCCTGGGGATGAAAGCCGCTTGCTAGCAGGCTCCGGTCATTAACCGGCTTGTCGGGAAATGCCCTAGGCCGTTCCCATCTACACCGTGTCCGATCTTGCTTTGCAGACAGCTGCACCCGGCTATCAGGCAGTACCCAAACTATAAATATTCGACTGTTTATTCCATCGTCAGCGTCGTCGTCATCTTCTCAATGGCCTATCTCTTGTGCCTGCCGTCTTTTATATGTGGTTGCTAGGCCTAAAGGACTGTCATCGTCTGGCAAACGAAGTTATGAATGTGTGATCTCCCTCCCTCCAGAAGATCACGGGAGACTCCAAGAAGTCCAACTATCCGTCTGTTGACACGTGACCGTGCCTGCCTATACTGGTGTCTTATCCCTACCTGGGGCATATCAGTCATGGCGTTTTTTTCTCCCTTCTCGTGACGCTTTGGTATCACAGCAAACTGTTCGGCACCATCCTCAGAAAAGCCAAATTCAAAGCTCTTAGCCCTGGCGGGTTTGTAGGCCTAACGGCAGCCTAACCCACCCTTTGGAATCCGATAGAGATTCGTATCTTCGTACTACATAAACGTTGGTTATTTCGTAGTCAAGAGGTACCCGAGAGACTTGAGTACATGCAGGGAGGCCAGTCAGCCGGGAATTTGGATCAAGAAGCAAGGGTAGATAGGTACCTAGGTATGCAACCACCTTTATCAGAATGATAACTGTTTCCGTTGGGGATTTTCCGCCTTCGGACCCTGGTGGAAGGTCTTGGAAGCTTCTTCCGACTGCTGTCGCCACAGCGTGGCTGGAAAACCACCAGTCCGCTCTGTGGCGCAAACTGCGCTGTCCTGGTGGGGCCCAGCTCCTTGCCGCCTGAAATCGTCATCCAGTGGTCGCCTAGTGGCCCCACGCTTTGAAACTCGGCCAGACTGCGCACGTCTACCACCACTCTAGGTCCAGCCTTCCGAGGGACATGGACTTCAGCTAAACCTACCGATCTCAACCTGCCCTCAAAACTCAAACCCAAACCTCACCACACGGCGTCTCTAGACTCCCTCTCCATCATCGTCAACCAGGAGACATTCAAGCAAAGTGCGTGCGCCCAACCCCTCCATTGACTTCCTCGTCCCGGCCTACCTTGCTTCCCCACCCCACGACAGCGCCTCCGTGTGCTTCCACGCCGCATTCTCCAGGCTAACCGCCGCCAGCAACGCCAGAAGATTGCTTCTGCTTGGAAGCAGCCCGACGTCAAGATGTCCGCCGACGCACCCCAAGACCCGCACAAGAAGAAGGTCAACTTGATGTACGTCGCGGCCCCGTTCGCACACGATGCAGTGCCCAATGCTCAGGTGCCGGCCGGCAACTAACCAAACCCTTGAATATAGGGACCCTTCGGGCGCTGAGCAGAAGGAGGAATCCGACACTGCTACGGCGATTTTGAAGAAGAAGAAGAAACCCAACCAGCTCATGTAGGCAAACCTTGCTCAGCCGAAGCGCCGCCCGCAGTGGGCGGCAGTTGAGCTGTTCCATGCTGACACTGCCGCCGAACGCAGGGTTGCTGACGCCACAAATGATGACAACTCCATCATTGCTCTCTCCAACAACACTATGGAAGCCCTCCAACTCTTCCGCGGCGATACCGTCCTGGTCCGAGGCAAGAAGCGAAAGGACACGGTTCTGATCGTTCTTGCCGACGACGAGCTCGATGACGGAAGCGCTCGCCTGAACCGAGTCGTCCGCCATAATCTGCGGGTGAAGCATGGCGATGTCATCACCATCCATCCTTGCCCCGATATTAAATACGTGAGTGATATGCTCCCTGTTCAACTCCGCAGCTTAGACTGCCCTCTCCCATCTTCCCCACCCCGCCACTTCGTGCTGACGGGCAATCTATCTAGGCCAAACGCATCGCCGTTCTTCCTATTGCAGACACAGTTGAGGGCCTGACCGGCTCGCTGTTTGATGTCTTCCTCGCTCCGTACTTCCGGGAAGCCTACCGTCCGGTCCGTCAAGGAGACATCTTCCTTGTCCGTGGTGGTATGCGCCAGGTCGAGTTCAAGGTGGTTGAGGTCGATCCTCCAGAGTACGGAATCGTCGCCCAGGACACCGTCATCCACTGCGAGGGTGAGCCTATTCAACGCGACGAGGAGGAGAACAACCTCAACGAGGTTGGCTACGATGACATTGGTGGTTGCCGGAAGCAGATGGCTCAGATCCGCGAGATGGTCGAGCTTCCTCTACGCCACCCACAGTTGTTCAAGTCCATAGGCATCAAGCCGCCAAGGGGCGTGCTCCTCTTCGGACCACCAGGAACTGGAAAGACGCTCATGGCCCGCGCTGTAGCCAACGAGACGGGTGCTTTCTTCTTCCTCATCAACGGCCCCGAGATCATGTCAAAGATGGCTGGTGAATCCGAGTCGAACCTTCGCAAGGCCTTCGAGGAGGCCGAGAAGAATTCGCCGGCCATCATCTTTATCGACGAGATCGATTCTATTGCCCCTAAGCGCGACAAGACCAATGGAGAGGTGGAGCGCCGTGTTGTATCTCAGCTGCTGACTCTCATGGACGGCATGAAGGCTCGGTCCAATGTTGTCGTCATGGCGGCAACCAACCGACCCAACTCGATCGACCCAGCTCTGCGTCGTTTCGGCCGTTTCGATCGTGAGGTTGATATCGGAATCCCGGACCCGACTGGTCGTCTCGAAATCCTTCAGATCCACACCAAGAACATGAAGCTTGGTGATGACGTCGATCTTGAGCAGATCGCAGCTGAGACCCATGGATATGTTGGCTCTGATGTCGCAGCGCTTTGCTCTGAGGCCGCCATGCAGCAGATCCGAGAGAAGATGGACCTTATCGACCTGGACGAGGACACCATCGATGCCGAGGTGCTAGACTCTTTGGGTGTCACAATGGAGAACTTCCGGTTTGCCCTCGGCGTTTCCAACCCATCCGCTCTTCGCGAGGTGGCTGTCGTCGAGGTTCCCAACGTTCGATGGGAGGACATTGGCGGCCTGGACGAGGTCAAGCAGGAGCTGAGGGAGCAGGTCCAGTACCCCGTCGACCACCCCGAGAAGTTCCTCAAGTTCGGCCTTTCGCCGTCGCGCGGTGTCCTCTTCTACGGCCCACCTGGTACCGGAAAGACGATGCTTGCAAAGGCCGTTGCCAACGAGTGCGCTGCCAACTTCATCTCGGTGAAGGGTCCTGAGCTGTTGAGCATGTGGTTCGGAGAGTCTGAGAGCAACATCCGGGACATTTTCGACAAGGCTCGGGCGGCTGCCCCTTGCATCGTTTTCCTGGATGAGCTTGATTCCATCGCCAAGGCCAGAGGTGGATCGGTTGGTGATGCTGGCGGCGCCTCCGATCGTGTGGTCAACCAGCTGCTCACAGGCAAGTCTACAATGTTGGAGAACGGCCGTGGCCGGAATTGCTAAAGAAGAACTGGCTAACTGACACTCGTCATTGAATCTAGAGATGGACGGAATGACTTCGAAGAAAAACGTCTTCGTCATTGGCGCCACGAACAGGCCCGAGCAGCTGGATCCCGCGTTGTGCCGTCCCGGCCGTCTCGACTCCCTCATTTATGTGCCCCTGCCGGATGAGCTTGGTCGTCTGAGCATCCTCAAGGCCCAGCTCCGAAAGACGCCAGTGGCAGGGGACGTGGATCTGCAGTTCATTGCCTCGAAGACGCACGGCTTCTCTGGTGCTGATCTTGGCTTCATCACCCAGCGCGCCGTCAAGCTCGCCATCAAGGAGGCTATCACTGCTGATATTGCACGAACTAAGGCTCTCGAAGCTGCGGGCGAAGATGTTGCGATGGACGAGGACGCCGAAGATCCTGTCCCCGAGCTGACCAAGCGGCATTTCGAGGAGGCGATGCAGACAGCACGCAAATCCGTCAGCGATGTCGAGATTCGCCGTTACGAGGCGTTTGCCCAGCAGATGAAGAACGCTGGACCGGGTGCCTTTTTCAAGTTCCCAGATGGCGAAGGTGCCAGCAACGCTGCAGGCACAGGTGACACCGGTGCCGAGACCTTCAACGACGGCGGAAATGACGACGGCCTTTACGATTAAAGTACTACAAGGCTTCGGGCGTGATCTTTCCGACCCAGCTTGTTTCTCGTGGGCACTGTATTTCTAGGTCATTTCAAATCTCAGTTGACGCAGCTGGGGCAACAGGGCCCGAACGCTTGCTTCAGTGGGGGCCTTTTCTTTTTTTTTCTTTTTTTTTTTTAGTTTCCTAGACATTAACGAGCAGTTGCTGGGCTCGTTTAATCCGAAAACCTTCGCGCCTATTTCTGTTCGTGAAGCTCTCTCTCTCCGATTTCTTTTCTTCTTTTTTTTTCGCACGCTATCTTATCTCCTTGGTTGGCGGAATGGCTAGACGTCCAGACATCCACACGTCAATGCCATGTCAAGAGGCACATCAAATGAGCAGTTATCTCAGCAAAGCTTAAGCTACCCTCCGTCGTTTTATGGCGCGATGATTTACCTGGCAGATTCGTCGTGTGGATGGGTCAGTGTCATAGAAAGTCCGAGTGGGTTCGTTTGGCTCAATTGTTGGGCTTGCTAATCTCTGGTGCAGCGCAATGTTTCTCCTTCTCTCACATAGACGGACGGGTAGAAGGTTTTTTATGACAGAAATCCCCTCATCCATACATCTCCCCCACGGATTTCTCATCCTTCGGATTTAGGGGGCTGACGTGATATGACATGACTTGATACTTGATTGGAGTGCAGAAAATAAGGGACCGAAGAAGAGAAGGGCAGGGGCTACTATTCCTTGTTTCCTTTTTTCCAAGAAAACCAAAACATACATGCCTTGATCCCCACCATTGTTCCCTAAGCCAAACAAGTGACCCCGGATGCTACATTGACCAAGTCCACGTGTCTCACGACCTGAGCCGAGAGCCAGGTAAGTTTCAACGGCATTTTCCTTCCGAGATGTTGTGATGTGCCGAGGCCATTTCGGTTCATGAAGCACTGTTCTCCTCGACCTCACAGACAGCTTCTAGACTCTCCCTTGCGATCTTCAGGGCATCATCAACCACTGCTTGGGGAATAGCGAGACCCTGTAACCGCCCCGAAACGTCACCATTGGCTTTCTTTCCGTTCACTTCGGCGCCGTTTGTAGTCTTTGCAGAAACACTTGACAAGGAAGCGGCATGGGTGCTCTGCCTGACATCGTCCAGGACCTGACGGAGCAGTGCGGGAAATGTAGTGACATCGCCGGAGCGAAGTAGAGAGAGTGCATGTGACTGGACCGCCGTAGGCCAGTTTGCTGGATGGGAGTGAAGCGAGTGCAGCATGGTGTCTTGAATTCTGACGGTTATGGGAGAAGCGTGAGCAAACAAAGACGTGTAGAAACCGAGGCAGGTAGGCGGTGAGGGCGGGGTTGCGTGGCATGACATTTTATAGCATGTTATGATATCGTGACATGGTGCGGTATGTAGGCTTACTTGGTTACATGGTCGTCTTTTAATAGCAGCGTGTTGATCTGCGACCTCAGGTCTGGGTCGAGCGTTGCTGGGGTATATGTTGATGCGGCCGAGGGAATCTTAGTCGTTGGGTTAGACATGGTCAAGGACTAAGTACCTGCCTGCCAACCTACCTCGCTGGGTAGGTACGGCTGGGTAGGCGAGTCTGGTGGCAGGTAAGCAATGTTGGGAAGCCGGCAGAGTCGGTAGTGCCAGCGAGCTCGAATTGACCCGGCGAGTGGAAGATGGTATATGCCTCGAGTGGTCGTCAGAGTAGGTGGCGAGATGATGGAATCAAGGGCGTCGGTGTGATCGCATGCTATGTCCAAGATTGGTCGGTGGATGCCTCGTGGGTAGGCAGGCGATGGAAGCTCGGGCTTGGGCTTGAGAGGTTGCTGGTCTGGGCACCAAGCAGACAGACAGAAAGGTAGGTGGGTAGGTAGGTACCCAGGCGCCTTGGCAGTTGCCGAGCTGGCTGCGGATGCCTGCCACGTACAGGTTGGGAGTGGGAGATGGATGGTTCGAGAGGGAGATGGGAGGCGATGTAGCTCGCTATCACAACAGTCTGCCTGTCAGTCGCGAGGCCTCCCGTTCATTCATTTTACCCCTGCCCTGCAGGTCGAGGGCGGACTCTCGGTCGTCGCACACGGAAGAGCCGGGCGGGGCAGGCTATCGGATCGGGCTGGCAGACGCAGGAAGATGGCCGGGCGGGGAGTGCCTTCTGAAGATTGGGCGCGACCAGACCTAGACTCGCGAAGGGGATTGCACCACGCGATTGCTTGCAAGGCTGCACGAAGAACCTAGGTAAGCCCCCGAGCCAGCGATTACATAATGATACACGTCCCTGTTGGGGGCCATCCAGGCACCGGTGTGGGGCATCGAACCTGGGGCGCACCTGCGAGCGGGCACCTGTGCAGAACGAATTGATGGATTCCCCATGTTGGTGGTGATTTAGGTAATTATTTCATTTTCGGTTCGCATCTGCTGTGGCCGTGTACCAAGCCTCTTTGTGCTTTGCATCTGTACACACGAGGGTGGGGAGGCTGTTTTGGCAGATTGCTTGAGCACTTGATCCCTGCTTGTCCACCTCCTCCCCTCCGGCATCTGCCTCCTGTTTTCTCGGTGCCAAAACCCGCCACGCTCGCCCTCGCAGAGGCCAACCACCAAAGAAACGATGCCGGTGAGTTTTTCTTTGATATCCGAGCTGGTCACCGCAGTGGCTGCGTCTTGCTGCGCGGACAAGCAGCACCGCGGCGCTGTCTGAGCGGGGACCCCGGCCTAATCACGATGCGCGCGCCGCTGCGCTCCTCTGGCCCAAGCTTGTCATGGTTGCGGGCTATCCGACCTCTGGGAAGTCGACGCGGGCAAGGCAGCTGCACGCCGACTTCTCGGAGCGGCTCCGGACGCCGGCCGGCTCCAAGTACCGCGTCCACCTGATCTCGGACCAGACCCTCTCAATATCACGCTCCGTCTATGATCTGTCGCCCGACAAGCTCCCGGCCCACACGCGCTCGGCCAACGCATCGGAGAAGGACGCCAGAGCCGCCATCTCGGCCGCGGTGAAGCGAGCGCTGTCGCCCCAGGACATTGTAATCCTGGACGGCCTCAACTACATCAAGGGGTGGCGCTACCAACTCTACTGCGAGGCCAAGAACCTCGGCACGCCCAGCGCCGTGTTGCAGATTGGGTGCAGCATCGAGACGGCCAGGGGCGTCAACCAGGCACGCCTACAGTCCCGCCAGGCGGGCCAGGGCGCTGCCGACGACGGCCAGGAGGACGCTTACGAGCCGGCAAACTGGGAGAACCTGGTCTACCGCTACGAGGAGCCCAACCCCATGAGCCGCTGGGACAGCCCGCTGTTTGCTTTGGTCTGGGAAGACGACGATGTGCGCACCAAGGAGGTGTTCGGCCAACTGTGGGACAGCATCGCCGGCGAAGGGAGGAAGGCGGTGGTGCCCAACAACGTGGCCATCCAAAGGGGGGCCGTCGCCGGAGGGGACCATCTCTACCAGCTGGATCGCGAAACCCAGGACATCGTCAAGAGGATATTGGAGCTGCAGCCTGAACAGGGTGGCGGGACTCTCCTGTTTCCGCGGGCCGCGGCTGGTGGGGGTGGGGGTGGGGATGGGAAATCTCTTGCACTTGAGCTTCCTGCCCGTAAAGTGATGCTGCCGCAGCTCCAGAGGCTGCGCCGAGCGTTTCTTGGCCTGAATAGGGGTGGCATTGGCCTTGAGGGCGCCGGCGATATGACTGTTGCTAGGATACGGGAAAGCTTCTTGGGATACCTCAACGACTCGTTTCGGGAGGACGAGGAATAGTCGACGGGATGCCAGGACGAGGCACCTGCTCCATAGATGAGCCCTTGTGTCTGGAAGGCGTGCGTATTGTGATTTAGACATACCTGGGCGGAATTTGGCGACACAGTCCCGACGCTGGTACCGATGTAGATACCTAGACTAGGTATCTAGGTACCTACTTACCTACCTAATTGATGCCCATGTACTAAACTAAGGGGGGATCGGATCTGGGGGGGTGGGGCCTACCCGACCGAGTGGCAGCACAGGTCCACATATCTATCCACTACATGGTATTTAGGTGTTTGGCTTGCCTCCGATACAGGGGTGCACTTGGGCACGCCCACCCAGACTAGACCAGACACGTGCATACAACACATGAGCCTCAGCCAAAGGTGCGCATATCAGTGATCCAAGGCCAAGCCACAGCCGTATTTGCAGGCTGCATCCGCAGGATATTTTCATAATGGCCACGACGACAACGACCCTGACGAGCTCATGGCCGGCGGACCCGCTCGCGGAATTGAACCGACTGTTAGGCCGTCTGCAGCTGTCCACTTTGCGCGCCGATGCCGAAAGGCAGCAGAGCTTGGCGGCGAACGAGTTCGAGAGGCGCAAGGCCGACACGGTGAGCTTCGGCCGGCTTCCCCCGGCTATGCTACCGCCCGCGCGCTGACAATGTGAACAAGAGCATAAAGCATGCTCGGACCCTGCTGACCAGGCTGGAGCACGAAGCTCTCTTGGTTAAGGTCCATGCCAGGCGCCAGGCGCTGCAGGCAGCCCTGAATCGCCACCGTGAGCTCATTGACGAGCTGGCCGAGAGAATCCGGGACCTGGACGACATGGCCGACTCCCAGGGCGTCGCACATGTCGACGATGGGGACGACGAGGACCTTCTCAATGCCGTCGGCAGTAGCAGTATTCCCAGTGCATCGCGCCTAGATATCGACACCGTGCCTGCCGACGGTGAATCGCAGCCGTCTGCTGAACACTTTCGCGCGGCTCCTGGGCACCGGCCAGAGCCAGGGCCCGAAATGCGCGTCGCCGGCACCGCAATCCAGGGGCCAGACGGTGCCATGCAAACAAGCCTGGCCCCCAAGTCCCCGACATCCGGAACGACTGGTGTGGTGTCATCTCAGACATTGCGGGCACGCGCGCCAGTAGCGGAACCGGACAGCAGCAGGGCCGTTGCCGCCACGGGCCGCAGCCTGTTTGGCGACGCCGCTGACGCCCGTGCATCATCAACCAGCCAGGTGGCCACGACCGAGTCCATCCTTGACCAGCAGCGGGCCGAGCAGGATCTATTGTCCGAGTCCATCCTTAGGATGGCGTCTTCTCTGAAACAATCCTCCCAGGCCTTCTCAAACTCTCTTGAGGAAGACAAGAACGTCCTCGGCCGTGCTGGCGAGGGTCTCAACAAGAATGAGCAAGGACTCGAAGCCGCCGCTCGTCGGATGGGGGCCCTGACCAGGATGGCCGAGGGCGAGGGTCTGATGGGACGTCTCCTGCTGTACGGCATGGTATATGGCCTAATGCTGTTTTTGGTCTTGCTTGTTTTTGTAGTGCCAAAGTTTCGATTCTAAAGCTGGGGCACGAGGCGCAGTCTGTCCGAGAGACAAACGGACACCAGGAAAAGGGTCACCCACCCAGCCTGCCCTGGATCGGTATTCCTCCCTCAAGCCCGGGATCTGTCGTGGCCTTACTAAAAGCTGTAACGACTCTACGCGATAATGGATCCCAAAGCAATACCTCCCAATTCGTCAACAGCCATCAGGTCCCTAGCTCCTCTCAGGCATCCGACTTGGTCAGACAGGCTGGCGTGCCGTCATCTGGGGCCTGCGATTGTACAGCCTGGAGTGACGTATCTGAAACATCCTTGCTCGACACATGTCGGGGCTGCTCGGTCCTCCCAGCGTACGCCCGTTTTGTTCAAGAAGAACCTCTTGAAGAGGCCGATCTCGTGCGCGTACGGCTGGCATGTACTGCTCGGCCTGTAGTAACTTGTCTGCGAGCTCCCCTTCTTCTTGTAGTGCTTTGCGGCGAACCAGTATAGATGAGGCTTTGCCCTAGACTCAAATAGCTACTTGGAGACATCGGCGTCAGTCCACATCTCCGAAGCTCCCCTCCGTGCCTTGGCAGCGTCATGGGGGCGTGTGTTTTATGCGCGGACCATACCGTCAAATCGAAGCGCTCCCCCTGGATCCCATGCGCCTCATCGTCACGCGATATGGAAGCCTTGCATTGGAAGCCGGTCGGGTCGGTGTAGACGCGGTACATTGCTAGAGCACACTGGTTAGTCAGTCCTCGCATCGCATAGCCATCTACTCTGGCCTGCATGTGGCATCGCTTGACCTGGTGTTCTAGCATTGGGGTATGGCTTACCCTCATTGACGAACCTCCCGCAATCCTCGAGCTCCCTGCCCTTCTCCATCTTCTTGGCTTCTCTTGCACTAGCCTCTTCGGCGCGCATGTTGTACTGCAGCAAGTATGGACCTTCGCGCAGTAACTTGCCATGTTGGCAGCAGTATCTGTCGCCATTTTTTTTCATGTTAGCTTCCAATCAAACACCAAGGACTGGATATGAAAGGGCTAGTCTATCTTTGTTATTCTCCGCTTCTTTTTCTTCTTTTTTCTATCTCTCTCTCTCTTGTTGCTCCATTGCAGGCCTCGCAGCTAAAGAGAAAAACTAGCCCAGTGCAAGACTTACTCGAGCCAGTCCTTGTGGACGACGCGGCATCCCTTCTTGCCCTTGGAGAGGCGGAGCGCTTGCTTGACTAGGAAGCTCGGCAGTTCGTCAGCATCGTCCGATCTTGTGTCGACTATCAATCACGAGTCTTTGATGCGCGCATGTATGATGTGGGCGCTTGCCTTGAGGCCCTCTGCTCTTGTACTCGTCCTCCGAGCATACCAGATGAGTTACAGACTCGTCAATATCTGGTGACAGCTCGCCTCCCCGTAGAGCCACCCATGTTTTGATGTTCGCCTCTGGCCAACCTAGTTCTCCAGCAATAGCTATCTTGAGGCCAATGAATATCTGCTTGATCTTGGCTGGCTTGGAGCTCGCTGTACGTCGAGCCATGATGCTTGGATATCCTCGGCTGTCCGAGGAGCAGCGAAATGGCCTGCGGGTTATATCCAGTGCAGTTTTTGTTGGCTGGGCCCGTGAGAGAATCAAATGGTGGCTAGATCGGTGCTCTAATGAAAAAAGAGATGGCCCGGAGGCACCAAATTGGTAGGACTGTCTAGTATTCGGATACCAGGAAACATCAGCAGAAGCAGGTAGAGAGAGGTCTAGGTCTAGTCTTATAGGAACCCGGGATGCATACAGTGCCCTGTACAAGATGTCGAAGGTGAGAGTGCTATCGGGATCGCCGACTTGGGTCATGGTCCCAACTCTTGAGTGGCAGTGGTCACGAGAAGGCCAGCCAACCGCAGAAGATAGGCTGTGCTAGTGGACATGGCGGCGACGTTTCAGGAATGCGATGCTTGCATGCCTGACTGAACAATTGAAGTAGGACAAGAGAGAAATGGTCTTTCACAAGGAGTAGGCCAAGCCTCGACCGGGATCTCTATTAACTATCTGATCCGTTTGGCGGCCTCGACAAAGGCCCGTATTTTAGCCAAGCTTTGCACACCAGCTTCCTCAACGCCACTGCTGACATCAACGCCGACTACGCGGCTAGCACCCTCGCCTAGGGCCGACAAAGTTTCTGCAACGGTGTCTGGAGTGAGACCGCCAGCAAGAAGAATTTGAAGATGGCTGTCCCCATCCAGCTCGGACCGCACGGCTGAGATGTTGATAGGTTCGCCTGACCCGGCACCCGAGTCCAACAGAGGAATCATGTGGTAGCCCCGAGCCCCGAGACCAACTTCGCCCGGGCAGAATTTGCGCACGACGGGCACGGGGATGAACCTGGCCCACTCAATGGGTTCGTTGCCGTGGAGCTGAACAACATCTAGACGGTAGCGGGCCTGCTTCTCCAGCACCTCCGCGAGAGGCTGGTTTTGAAATACCCCAACCAGAAGTGGCCTGCGTCGACCAAGAACTTCTTTTCCGAGAGCAAAAAAGTCATGCGCCTCGGTCGCAGGCCGTTCGGAAGAGGCTTCCGGCACAGCAGGCACCTCTGTGTCGAGCCCATGAAGCGCACTGGAGATTTCCAGAGCGACATTGTCCGAGACGCAGCGCCTGGCGCCCGGGACTAGAATGATGCCCACCAGGTCTGCCCCGGCCTTTGCGGCTTCAACAGCGGCCTCGGTCGTGCGCGTGCCACACACCTTGACGAGCAGCGGCGCGATGGTGCGGCGTGCTGGCGGCGATGCATCGCCAGAGCACAGCTGCCGGATGAAGCAAGATGCATCCGGGGCCCTCATGATGGCTTCGCCGACGAGGACGGCGTCCACTCCGTCTCTCTTGCACGCCGTGACATCATCGTGGGTATTGATGCCGCTCAGGGCACAGAGAACGGTCTGCTGGGGCACCATGGATCTCAGGCGGCCCGTGGTTCCCAGATCAACCTCGAAGCTCTCGAGGTTCCGGTTGTTGACACCGATTGCCTTTGCTCCAAGGGCCACGGCCACGGCCATTTCCTCAGCGTTCTGGACCTCGACAAGCGGCTCCATCCCGAGGGAGAGTGAGTATCGGTACAGGCGCTCCAGCAATGCGGCATCCAGCATCTTGACGATAAGCAGGACCGTGTCAGCACCAGCCAGCCTCGCCTCGAGAATCTGGTACTCGTCAAAGATAAACTCCTTGCGCAGAATGGCGGGGCGGCCCGGCATGTTGCCGAGAACTTGCCTCACTGCCCTCAGATCCTCGATGCTGCCTTTGAACCAGTCGGGCTCCGTGAGGACAGAGATGACGCTTGCGCCGGCGAGGGCATACTTGTGGGCCTGGGTCGGCGCGTCGATATTGATGGCGAAGATGCCCTTGGAGGGGGACGCACGCTTGATCTCGGCCATTAGGGCGACCTCGAACGGCGACCGGCGGAGACGATCAAGCAGAGGCACCAGGGGTGGGGCAGCATTGAGGCGGTAGGCAGCCTCCAGGTCGGCCGTTCTCTGGGATGGTACCAGCTTCTGCGCGGCCACAAGCTCCCTGCGGCGGGCGTAGATTTTCTGAAGAATGTTGGGTTTCCCAGCAGCCGGGCCACCGGTAGAGGCAGAGGCAGGAGCAGGAGCAGGAGCAGGATCAGGGGCCGTGGCAGTGGCCCCGGCAGCATCGCCTTCTCGGAGATTGGTGTTCTCTTTCCAGGAGCCATGCTGCAGGCGGACGAAGTTGCGGAACATGGCACGACCATCGGCGGAGAGGATGCTTTCGGGGTGGAACTGGACGCCCTCGATGGCGTATTCCTTGTGGCGGACGCCCATGATGACACCCTTGGAGCCATCAGGATTGGCTATCCAGGACGAGACCTCGAGCACTTCGGGGAGGGTCACGTGGGTGCCTGCCAGCGAGTGGTACCTGGTGACAGGCAGGCCCTGAGCCAGTCCGGCGTAGACGCCCCTGGAGTCATGAGCCAGGGGGGAGGTCTTGCCATGCAGGATCTCGCCGGCAAAGCTGACCTCGCCGCCATACAGGTCGATGATGCATTGTCTGATTGGCGGCGGCGGCGGCGCGAATGATGGGGATCAGTCATAGGAGCACAGACACGGCAGGAAGGGGACAAGAGAGACGGAGATGGGACTCACTGGCCCATGCAAACGCCAAAGATGGGAATCTTGCCGGCAAAGTGCCTGATGGCATCGCGACTGACGCCCGAGTCGGTGGCGGGGTGGCCGGGGCCGGGGCTGATGACCAGCTGGGTGGGGTTCTTGGCGATCAGGTCGTCGAGGGTGATCTGGTCGTTGCGGAAGACGGAGACGGTGGCGCCCTCGAGGACGAGGTACTGGTAGACATTCCAGGTGAAAGAGTCATAGTTGTCGATGAGCACGAGGTTGGACGCCGTGGGCACGGGCGGCGCGGGCTCGGGATGCTTGGGGGAGTGGTCCACGATAGTCGTGCGAGACATGGCTGCGCCGCGCTGCGTTGGTGCGTTCCCGGAGAGCCCTTGGCCGGAGGCAGAGTCTTTTGCTTCTTCCTTTTACACGGCTCTGTCGTTTCGTTGCGAGCGCGAGAGCTTCGCGCCGAGGAGGGGCTGGCCGAGGGCTGGCTCCCGACCTGGTCCTGGAGAAGACCCACCTGACTCACTCGCTATCCTCCCTACCCTCCCTATCCCTAATTGCTGTACTGTGGCAGTCCCGCGACGTCTGCTTCAAGTGCCCGCCTCCAGCCCGGCCCTCCTGCCACATGCGCTCCTTGCTTGGTCGCTCGCGCTGTACGGAAGCCGTCAGCTCCCTCGTGGTTTACCGCGTGCGCTGGGCCTACAGGAGCTGGACATGCATGTTCTGCCTTGAACCTGTGTCGTGTGTGTAGCACTGTCAATGGTCCTTCGAGCCAGAATCAATGGCGCCCCGCCCACCAACACACCTCGCCCCCCAGTATACCTACTGTAGACGCCCACCGCAGCCACCTACATACATATATACCTGCCATACCGTAGGCATGTACTGTGCTTGCCTGGGGGTGGCCTTCAAGGGAGCAACGGGTTGTTTGAACAACGAGCCGGGGCACTGCATGAAGGAGGACGGACTAGCCTAGCTAGACCAAATGGTTCTCAACTGAACGTACTGGTGGGCCGGATAGGTACCTACCCATGTACCTACACTCAGCAGCTTGGGTCGCCCCTCAGGTACGTACCACCTCAAAGGGGCCCCATGCCCCATCACGCCAAGGGCCCCAAAAATGGAACAGCCCTGTAGTGCTTTGCTACCTCGCTGCAGTGGGGAGCTCTCAATTGCACGGGCGCGGCGCGTCCATCCAGTTCGGCCAGCCTCAGTTCGGAAGCGCGTCTCTCAAATTTGATTGCTCTCGCAGCTCGCCGACGCCGACGCCGACGCACGCTCGAAACCTACCAACCAGCCGCATTTTGCCCTGTAAATACATCCCCCGCCAGATCCCTTGACTGGCACGGCACCCGCCACGGCTCGAGCAGAAATTTTGACAGCCTGCCTGCCGGGAGTCTTCCTGGGACCTCGAGCTCCTCGTCCCAGTCGCCCATATCGGGCGCCGACACTTGCCTGCCTGCATAGCTGGGCACGACCCGGCTCGCCCAGCTGCGCGAGGCAGCTCCCAGAGCTGGTAGCTTGAGGCAGCTCATGGACGTCGCTTGGCATACCCACGACGACTGATTTCCACGCGAGCCGCCTCTCGATGCGACCGGCCCCGACAGGGCGAGCACTGCACCAGCCATGGCCACTCCCTCGGACCGCACATACTTCCCCCCTCTCGAGGAGTGCCTGAAGGGTGAAAAGATTCTGCTGTGAGCCAAGCCCGCCTCTCGCCCTCTCCCCCCGGCGTCCGTTCCTCACTGACACGGCCCTGCCGAAGCTCCTGGAAGGCTGTCGCCTCTTCTCTAGCCGACCCCGACCGCCTCTCGTCGCCCGTCGTCTCCTCCTTCCTCGCCGACCAGTTCGTCGAGGCTCTCCTCAGAGACCCTGCAAAGGTCTTCGAGCCGCCCACCGCCCAGTCCAAGGCCGAGTTCGAGACCAAAACCGCCGCCATCAACGTCACCCCTACTCCCAGCGACACCTTTGACCTCGCCCAGATCAAAAGCGATGCCCTCTGGCTCAGCAAAAACGTTGCTCTCAGCGAGCCCGCCGCACTGCGCATCGTCGTCGCCGAGTTCCAGGCCCGCAGCGCCAGCCACCTGAGCGGGCCTCTCTCGGCCCAAGACGTGGCAAATGTGCACGAAATTGTTGGCCAGCACGCCACCCAGGGCGCCGGGCTCCTGTCGGTCGTCGGCACCGTGAGCCATCCCGACGCCGATGTAATCTGGTCCGAGTTCCAGCGCGAGGAGAGTCGCCGACAGCGCATCATACAGACCTACCTGTCTGAGCGCCGACATTTTACTGCCGCCGCCGAGTACACGACGACCCGGCTGTTGGACAGCCCCCCTGACGGAGAGGATCCGGCTGCGCGGCTACAAGGCCTTGTGCAGAGGACCTGTCCAGCCTGGCTGACTTACCTCTCCGAGTGCCTGAAGCGTTCCATAGCTGGCCCTGAAGCTGTGGTCCAGGAGGCCCAATACCGCACAGATACCCTGGCTGTGGACTGGGCCGCGGCCTGCCTCACCGAATCTACACACGCCATAGCCTTGATGCTCCAAATACTAGCCGGCGCATCCAGCTACTCCTTTGCGCCGCCGGCGCTCGTCGGCCAGTGGTTTGCCCTTGTTGCCGAATATGGGTTCCTCGACGGGCTTTCGCCGGCTGACGAGGGCGTGGCAGAGCTCGCAAACCCCCTCAAGTGCCTTGTCTGTGCCCTGACGATGGCGTTGCTCAACCTCCCAAGATCGATGGCTTTTCTGGACCAGGACCTGGAGCTCGGCGTGGATGAGGAGGCATACCTCCAAGAGGCCGACGTCTTGTTGCAGATCCACAACACGATCCAGGGCGCGGCTGACAACGGCCTGGCCTCACCCGCGCCCATCGTTTTCCTATGGACGCTCCTCCTGCAGCGCATGTACTCGGCATATCAGGAGCGGGCCGAGAGGAGAGACCTGGCGCAGAACCAACGCGCCCAGGCCGGCTTCGAGCTCGAGGGCCACCCCCATCCTGGCACCGGCCGGCGCAATTCGGCCGGCAGCATTGTATCCTTGGAGGCTCGCAGCTATGATCACTTTCTGGTAACGGCTTCAATGTCCCAAGACGTGCAGGTCGCCGAGGGTCTAGCTCAGGCCGCCACCGTTGGCGGCTTGGCCTTCAACGTCTTGGCCAGCTTTGCGGCGTGCGCCGGAAGCGGACCTGAGGCAGCGCTCAGGCCCGAGGTTGGCGCCATGGCACGCTGCGTCTTTCTGGATCTCCTCAAGTTCAGCTTTCCCTTTGTAGGCTACCAGTCGGAGACACTGTCGTGCCTGTTCGCTCTTCTCGCCGAGGACGATAGTGCCAGTCCCAATTCTGGAGCCGAATTGCCCGCCGATGTCGTTCTACGGGACCAGGACCTGCAGGCCTCGTACGTACGCGAGGCTCTCAACCGATACCCCTACGAGTACCTGCCATTCACAACCATGTGCAGACTCCTAGCTGCCCGCGCGGGCGACGAGCAGTCGTCGGGCATGGTGACCGAGCACCTCCTTAGGACGCCGGCCCTGACTTTTATCCTGCCCGACGGTTTCCAGGAGTACCAGCTTGTTCAAGAGGAGGAGAACGCCAACGCGATCCAGATCACAGAGGACATACCGCTTTTTGAGTCGCCGTCGTCTTTGTGGAGGCGGCGGCCCGACGACCACGAGTCTTTCTACCTCGCTGCAGGCTCCCACGGACGCTTCATCACGGACAGCGGCAGGCTTGTGGTGTTCGACTTCCAGCACTCGGCGCTGGCGCTGATGGGGAAGCGTCTTGAGGTGTATCTGTCCCCACATTCCTGCAAGTCGATTCTTGAGCCGCTCGGCACAGAAGAGGTGGCCGAGACCGTCTCCCTCCTCAGTGCCCTGGTTCGCCGCGAGACCAGGACTCAAGGGCCCCAGGCCGGCATAGCCATCCTACAAGAGGCAAGCAAAGCCGTCTCGCGCACCAGGGACGTGATCGCAATTGTCTGTGGCATTCTCGACGGCGCCATCCAGAACGACACGGCCAGCACCGACGCCGTATCCTCCATCTCGGTCCTCTCCGAGTGCGTGCGTTTTGTGCATGCCGTCCTGCCGCTCTGCCCAGGCCGTGTCTGGTCTTACATGGCCAGGTGCGAGCTGCTCAACACGGAGGCCCATGCCGGTAGGCTCTCCCGCATCACGGGCAACGCCGAGCTGAGTGTGGACCGCTTTCACTTCCTCGACTCCACCATTTGCCTCTTGTCCGATCTGGTCGACAGTGCAATGGAGAGCTCGGTCCGTCGCAAGGTTACCATCGCCAGACCAGGCGCTTTGCAGCACAAGGACAGCGACGGCAACGTCTGGGTCGGCATATCAGACAAGATCCTGGCCCAGGTGGCGCTTTCCATTGCGCAGACGACCATGGACATGTTTGAAAACTCGTCAGCCTGGAGATACACGTCCCACCTCCACCATAGCGACATTGTCGGCCACCTCGCGCAGGTTCTGAACAAGCTGTTGGTGTACACTTACAGTATCGGCGACTCAAGCGAGCGCCTGACCGAGTGCCTCGCTCCGGCCGCAGGTTACCTTGCCGACTGCTTTCTTTCATCTTCCTCGGCCGGCCTGCGGTTCCACCCACTGCTGTCGACTCTGCTGGCAGCCCTCCAGATGCCCGAGTCGTCCGGACTCTACGCACGGGCGGCTGGGATTCTCTCGCGTCGCCTCGAGGCCGTCGTGGAGCTGGCGACATCGCTTGTCAAGGTCGCTACGTCCCTCGACAAACCGACGACGGTCCTGGAGCTGCAGTTCTTCAAAGCAAGCTCTCTCCTCGCGCGGCTGTGCGCCGTCAACGAAAGCTTTCGGGCACCGGCTCTCGGTCTTCTCGAAGCCGTCGTGACGAGCGCCGAGGGAGTGGTTGACAGCGAGCCACCATCCCTTCTCGGCTACCTGGGCCCCCAGATCTCGGCGTCCTTCCTCAAGCTGCTCTCGCGGTTGGATCGCCCCTTTGATCGTTCCGCCGAGACTACGCGACTGTGGAAGCTGCTGTCGACCATAGTTCGCAGCAGACAGCGCTGGCTGGCGAGCTGCTTGCTTACAGGCAGCGTTCCACGTGACGCATTCAGCGGCGACAGCAAGACGACCAAGACGTCGCGCGTGCGCAAGGACTCGGTGCTGGCCGCAGCCCGGGACAGGCTGCGGGACATATCATCAATGCCCAGTGAGGAGGCATTGGCGGTGCTCGAGTTCTTCACCGCGGCGCAGAACCATTGGCCATGGACCATCTTTGCCATGCTCAAGGACAGCGCGCACGTCGAGCACCTGCGCAAGTACGTGCGCGAGCTCAAGGCGGCCTCATCCACGGCCAGAACGAGTCCGGGCGATGCGGCAAACCAGGCCCGGATCGCAGCTTACATTGCCGAGACGTTCGCGATGCAGCTGTACCACCTGCGGCAGACTGGTCAGGGGAGCTCGTTTGCACAGCAGCTGTTGCAGGACCTCGATTACTTCTTGCGTGACGGCATCCAGGTGTCGGGGTACAACACGTCGCTGCACGTCAACTTTGCCAAGAACTTTGCCAGTCGCTACTCCAAGATCCCGCCAAGTGCCTTCAAACGGACGCCGTTTGCCCCGCGAGAGCTGGGAAAGCAGTACTACTACGCCCTCGATCTCGCCCAGCAGATGCTGGAGTTCGACCCGGGCTGGGTTGGCCCGCGGGACAGCGGATTCCGGAGCGAGATGGAGACGGTCAATCTCAACCTCTCACTAGTCGACGGTCAGATAGTAAGTCACTCAGCTCTTCTATGTTTTCTCCAACCTGTTTGTCTCCCCGCTGCTTTTTTATTTATTGTTTCCTCCTTGAAGTCTCTCTTTCTTGCTAACTTTCGAACTCATCCCTTTGGCAGGCTCTCTTCCATGCCTGGGAATTTCTCCTCTTGGAGCTCAGCGCCTGCCTCCCCAAAAACAAGAACATTGCTGTCCTGATGACGCAGGTGGCAGGGCAGTGCCTGGCCGCGATCCATAGCCCGAAGGGCCCAGAGCAGATCTTCGTCAGTCTTAGCAAGGCCCAAGCGAACCTGGCCCTGACGTTGGTGCAGCGGCTCGCGGATGCGTCGGAGCTCGGCAAGGACGCTCCTCAGCTGCTCGGGACGCTGTGGACGACGCTGAGCGCGGTGGACACCCCATTCGGGCCAGGCCAGACCGAGCATTACCGAACGCTGCTGAAGACGCTCTATGTGATCCTGCGCGGCTGTCGCCAGGCGGAGCGGTCAGTCACGGTGACGCAGAGCGTGCTCGGTATTCTCGATCGAGTCGTGGGTCAGGGGTTCCGCACCCTGGTGGCGCTGATCCACGAGCCCGACACCAAGGTGGCGTCGGACGACGTGGCACTCATCACCGCAATTCTGCAGGCGTGCCTGGCCGTGCCTGGCGTGGACGAGTGCGGCACACAGGTTTTGAACCTGATGGCGTCGCACGACGTGCTCCACGTCGCAATGTCTCTGTTCTCGTGGTCGGACCGGCTGGCGGACGGAGGCGACCCGGTCTATGGCGAGCTGAGCCTGCTCTTTCTGCTCGAGGTGTCGGCGGTGCCGGCCGTGGCGGAGCAGCTTGCGCTGGACGGGCTTCTCGGCCACATAACTTCAGCCAGGGTGGCCAACCTGATGAGGCGCCCGAATGTGTCGCCCTTTGCCAGCACGGTGGGCGCCCAGCGCTGCTACAGCATCTGGGTCAAGGCAGTGCTCCCGCTCATGATAAACATCCTGGGCGCGCTTGGCGCTACCATCGCGCCCGAGGTGGCTTTTGTGCTGAACTGGTTCTCGGGCCTGCTCGAGACGAGTGTGCGGCGGTTCGAGGCGCCCGGCATCAGTCGGACTGCGAGCCGAGACGGCCCGCGCCACATTACACTGCTCGCCGTGTCCGAGATTCACTCACTCGCCCTGCTCACGCGGGTCCTAGACGCGCTACGGCTCAACAACAACCGGGATATCCCCGAGGTGCCGTGGGACGCGGCGTCGCTGCTGGAGCATGTCGAGTTTTGGCTGACACGCCCAAATCTCCTCCGCGAGCTTCTGCTGCCGCTGGGCAACCGCGAGATCGAGTGGCGGGCCACAAAGGCTGTGGGGAGCAAGGGCTCCGAGGCTCGGGTCGAGAGTCGGCTCGAGGAGAAGGTGGTCTCACTCCTGGACTATGTAAAGACAATATTAAGCGAGGAGGTTGAGTGAGGTGCCGGTCAGCACCACTAAGGAAAAGTTAGCTGGCAGATGGATAATGTCTGTATACCTGCACGCATAGTCTGGCATCGGTTCAAGAGCTTTTTTTTTCCTTGTCCAGTTCTTCCAAAACCTAGGAGCAATCCAACGTCTCCCATATGGTGGCCGAGACGAGAAGGGGGCACGTCACGGCGCAGTCTATGAATGAATATTCAAATATGCCTTGTACATGATTAATTTGCGTTGCGATCCCGCCACCTCTTGCTGATTGGGGAAAACAAACAGACCAAAAACAAGAAGAAGGAGAAAAGGGTCAGCCAGGAAGATTAAGAACATCATGGAGGATTCATCGAGCGGAAAAGGTTCATCATGATACAGCGCACCAAGGCCATTTGGGCAGTTTTGTTATCATACAGGGGGGACAGCCGGCAGACAGCCTCGCCGCTCATCGTTGCTGGTTGGCCATCTGGGCTGCGTTGTGCTCCTGGAAACGCTCGCTGAGGCGCTGGGCAGCGGCCATGTCCTTCTGGACGCAGCGGGCAACGCAGCCTGTCTCGCGCGACGAGAGAGACTTGGACGTGAAGTCGTCGATGCAAGACATGAAGCAGTGGTCGACGAGGTTGCTGAAGAGCTGCGCAGGCGGGTTGGCGGCCCGGTCAGCACCAGCGCCTTTGGCACCGCCGAGGGGAGGGGGTTCGGGGAGGGGGCGAGCGTGGGCTTGGGGCGGAGGGCATCCTGGAATCAAGACTCACGCCGACAAACTCCTTGACCTGCCTCTTCTGCATGCGAGCCTCGAGCTCCTTGGTCTCCGAAGTAGTCAGGCTGGGTGTTCGGAGGCGGGACAGAGCAGTCAGCAGGGGTGCGCCAGCAACAAGCAACCGCAGGCCCACAAGCCATTCGAAGCGATGGATCTGATGTTTCCATGCATGCTCACCCGTCCATATTGCTTGCTGGTTTGGTGCCCGCGGGACGCCGAGCGCTGTGTCGTCGAGGTGGGCGAGTATAGTCGGGCTGGGGCCGGCGGGGTGGAGACTGCCAAACAAGAGCTTTTTTTTCCTCCTGGTTTGGTATTTGAGGTCGCCCCTAAACTGCGCGTGCTGGCGTCGTAGAGTTGCCCCGTAGCTTCTCGATCTTGGTATAACGGGAGGGGGAGGGCGAGAGGGAGCTCAATAAAACAAAAAAGAACAAAACGAAAAAAAAAAGAAAAGAAAAAAGAAAAAAAAAACCAAGGTCTTGGAGGAGCAAGGCGGCGATGGGACCTGACATGGTAGGTCCGTCCATCCAGGCTAGCGCCAATCACTCCTCCAGCGTTGTTATCTTCACGTGATTGGCACGACTGGGCCCATCGTTTCTGGCAGACAGCGCCACGACGTGGCTTTCAACCAGGAGGTTTTACGCCACTGAGACTGGCTTGAATGGCTTGAATACACATCTTGGTGCCTTCATCAACACAGCCAAGGCAGTTCCGCGGTCCATAGATCTATGCAACTACATAGGTACCGCAACTACCTACTTTGTCTATACTCTGTATTTCCTCCTCGACATGATTTTCTGTCGCACCTCCGCATCCCGCACACTTTCCGAGATTCCTAGTCTTGATGCAAGCCTGGGCTCATGTCGACCTGGTTCCGTCTCATCAAACCAAACCCACCATAGACAAACCAGGGATATCGAAACAGGTACGCAACACGGCCACGCTGGGAACCTTGTGGCAAACCACAGAGCACGAGGTATATCACGTGAGTCTTGCAGGATAAACTCGGGATAAGAAGAAAAGGGTGGCGAAAAGCAACAAAGTCAAAAGGTAAACGGAACAAGGCAAGACAGAAAAAAAGGGCAGAGAGAAAAGACAAGACTGTCCGTGTTCAATGCGGACAGCAAGACATATAGTATAGGCGGTGGTCAGAGAAGGCATGCATAGTATGTGACAGCATACGAGCGAAGTAGGTGCGGTCCGGGCACCAGGCCGATTTGTGCTATGGGGACAGGTCTCCCGCCTGGTCTGTAGGTGGTTATTTGGCTCCGCCCCAGCGGCCTCGGGCGGGCGACGTGCTCAGGGCCAACCGCCTCCCAATATTACCAAAACAGACACAGCTGCAGAACAGGACGCTCAGCATCCAGATGCCCGTCTCAAAGGCCGCCTTGTGGCCTGGGGGCTCTGTCCACGATGAGTCCGACCCATCGCGCTGCGCCAGCGCCGAACTGTAGGCTGTCGGCGTCGGCATCATTTCGGGGTCGACGCCGGCAATCACGGCCGTCCCTACCACGCCCACGGCGCTCGCCAGTGTGAAGCCAGACTTGGATCGGTCGATCAGGTACCAGAGGAACGGGTTGACCAGTGCAAGGGTCAGCGAAACCTGCATGGTTGATGCCCACGGAAGCTTGCGCTGTGGGTTTGCAGGCGTGCGTGAGCGGCGGGAACAGGGTCAGCAAGGCAGCAGAAGCAGATAATTTAGGGTGGAGAGGGCGATGTACGCACAATGGCAAATATTATGCCCGCAAACGCGCCCACCCCGCGGATCACCAGCGCCCAGTCGGTGTCGGGTCGGCCGGTGTCGCATTCGGAGCCCTCCAGCGCGTGGCCCGAGGCCGACAGCCGCTCCGAGCCAAAGGTCTGATCCCAGAAGTGGTCAAACCACGGGAGGAGCGAGCCCAGCAGGACCCCTGAGCAGCCCCAGAAGGCCACGTATCGCCAATCGTGCGGCGCCTTGGCAGGGATAAAGCAGCCGCTGGATTGCTGTCCCTGATGGCCCAAGGTCGAGCCGTGCTCATCGCGCAACCTAGAGACGAGCATGCCGTACGCCACACCGAGGCCGAATAGCAGAACGGCCTTGGCGGCAAGCGATAGCACGAGGCCCGAGCGGGAGGCAATTGTCGCAGGAGCCGGCGGCTCAGGCGGCAGCACCGGTGATAAGGGCTGCGCGTAGTGGGCAGCGATGGGGTCGCGGTTGCGAAGCTTGGGCGGCACGCCGAGACGCTCCCTCAGCCGCTCGAGGGCCTCGTTGCGGTCGCGCTCCTCGGCATCGTGCTCGCGCGGTGACTCTGCGCCTGTCCCCCAGGGCGTTCCAGACTCATCACGGTCGTTGTATGTCGACGATGGGCCGATGCCCCTGCCAGGCCCGGTGGTGGTCGGGCTGTAGATGCCGAACAAGGTGGACGAGGTCAGGTTGATGACGGACTGGGCGCGTGATATGGAGGCACTGCCGGGCTCGGACGGAACATTGGACAGGCCGCCATTCTGCAGAAACTGGGCTCGCGGCTGGTCGCGCGTGCGGTTTGCCGAGAGCGAGCGATCGTCTGCAAGACGCGGCCCTGGCGACGGCGGCGACTCGTCGTCTGGCGGCGTCGCGCTGGTGAAGCTGAGATTGAAAGGTCGGCGGGGGATGGGTCGGACGAGCACCGGCGGGGACGAGTCGGCTGGCATCGGGGGAATCGGCGCTGTGGATGCAAGAGCAAGCTAATGAGGAGCAGGAGGCGCAGGAACAGGACGAAGCAGGGTGCGGCTCGGGCTGCTGTCTGCTGCCTGCTGTGTTCCCTCCTGTCTGCGGTCAGTCGGGGCGGGCAATCATTCCAGGACGCGAGCGTCCGCGAGAATATAAGGACGGCAAGAACAGGGTGGCTGCCCTCGACTGACTTGAATGTTGTCGCACGAAGACCTGCCCGACCCTGCCAATGGACTCGGACAAAACCCAGGCGAAGGTGTAGGTGGGTAGTCAGTGGGTGGGTTCGATACTCCGGTCCGTCCCTTCTTCTTTGCTCCTCTTTTTTCTTCTTTTTTTTCCCCTTCCTTCAATTTCGTCGCAATCTCCCTCGCTCACTGTATACCTCTATACTTAGTCGTGCATCACACGTTGTTGCCCTTCTCTGCTGCTTTGTCCAAGAGGTGGGAGGGTCGTGCACGCTCTGTCGACGGCCGTATTCTTCACAAATATTGTTCGCTGAGGAGATCAGGAGCCAAACGACTGGCAGCAGACCCGCTACCTATGTATGTAGGTATGTAGCTCTATATCTGGCAGGGGTGAAGGGAATTGTATGCTAGTTGAATCGGCATTAGCCCACCCCAGTTTGGCGTGGCGGGTATTTAGCGTCACTACTGACTTCGGGCTGGGGTATTGTCCGTCAAGGGACTGAATATTTTGTTTTGCTTTTTTTTTTTTTTTTTTTTGCTTTGTATTGCTGTCTCCCTCTTTTTTTTCGACTCTTTCGCTCCCAATTGTTCAAGCCCCCTTCATTCCAAGTTGGGGCTGGCGGGGCCGATGAAGGCCAGGCGCTAAACTTTTTGAAAGGGTTCTGTAATTGGATTCGGCGAGTGGAAAAGAAAAGAAAAGAAAAAAAACAAGGGGAAAAAAAAGAAAAAGAAAAAAGAGAGAGAGATAGAAATCCCCCACTTCGGCAGACGGCCTGAGGTACCCGGCTGTGACCGTCTGCAGCACCAGCCGCCGGCTCTTGCTTGCCTGGAGGGGTGAGAGCGCGTGCATTGGATGGGATGTTGTGCGGGGTGCAGCGGTTTGTTGCATGGATGTGCTGGTCTCGCCCTCCCAAGACCCCTGCAGCACCTGTCGCCTACGCCACACTGGTGGATCTGCAGATGCGAGACCTGAGGGTGCAGCCGGGCGTGCAGCTCATATTCACATGCTTTGCTTGGCAGGTAAGAAGCAAGGAAAAATCTGCTGCTGTTTTGTTGGGCCTGCATTGATGTGTCGATTTGGGGGGG
>PYSQ01000096.1:9506-82616 GCA_003049435.1 Nakataea oryzae | reverse complement strand
ATCGTGGGGTCAAGGAGAGGCAACCGGCATTTCGGGACAGGCGACGTTGCCCGAGGTCAAATGGGGGCTGGTCAGGGAGTCACGCCGCCTGCCTGCCTGCCAAGGCTGATAGCACATCCCATCTAGGTCCTCACGAGGACCCACTCACGGAAGTGGTAGGCAGCTATCTATTTTACTCCAACATCCTCGCCGCGCAAGCTGTTTGGCGCAAATCGGGATTGAGCGCCGGCCCTGAGCTGCCATTGATGTAATCTGAGCTGCAGGCGGCGCCAAGCCGGTCAAGGACGAGTCGAAAGGTGGTCAAGGTCAGCAGCCTGGGCAAGCACTTGGCATAGTTTCATCACTCTGGCATCAAGTCGTCCTAGTTCCAGTCTCCAGTTGTATCTGGCAGGCGCTTACCAGACCACCGCTGCGAAATCGTCAATCTGTGTCCACCAGCCGCCCTCTCGAGTGATGTATGCCTGAGAATCCATCCAAGAAGAGAGGCGATCTTGGGACCCCTATACGGCCGCGGCTACGGGAATCCGGGCCCATGCATTGGGGCCCCGGTCAATCGGCCCTGCCGTTCCTCCGAGCGTTGGATCTCGGCCGTGCAGGCCCGCCGGAGCCATGCGCGGAAATCACCGATTCCAAGACACGCCTTGGAATAAAAAAGGGGCATCCGTACTCAACGAGTAATGGCATGTAGGCAGGCAGTCCATGGCTCCTTGGCTGAGAAGGTGCCCCAGCCCCAGCCCCAGCCAGAGTGCCTAGGAGCTTGACTGGAATCAAACAAAATAAATGAAGCACGGTAGGCAGGATGCTTGGCCCGGGATTCCTGCTGCATAACGAGGACGGCAGTGCTACATTGACGCGCTTGGTGGCTGTTTTCAAAACTACCTACAGCAGGTAGACAAGATTCTGTATAGATGGCGGTGCTTTCCTGCATGCGCTAATGTCGTGGAAACCAATGAGACGGATATTGGGAAGTACCCGCCCGACCAGCAGGTCTGCTGCCTGCCCGTCTTGCATTTTCACCCCAATTGCGAATGAAGCATGCGAAAAAAGCTAAGCCCTATTAGCGGAATGCTCCCCCGCACGGGGGTGACGCGAGCCTGAGCAGGGGCTATAATGCTGACTAACACGATACGGCTGGGAAGGTTGGCAGGCGGGTTTTCAGGGGTGGCTATCTACACGGGCAGAATGGGTGAGAGAGACTCCGGGCTCTGCACGCACACGCGGCGCGACAAACTAGGGATGGCGGCGGCGACGCGCGTGCATTGCTCCGAGCCCCCCAAATGCGAGATGCGGACTCTCTCCTATCTCCGTGCCGGCGGGCACTAGTCGGCTCCGGCTGATAAAGCCGAACCCCCGAGAAGTGCATGGCCCGTGACATGCTTGCTACCCCACGCGACGACGCAAGAAAATACGTCATTGGACATTCCCCGGCCCAGCGTTTTTTTTTTTCCCTTTTCTTTCTCCGGGAGCCGAACAGCGCCGGGCCAGCACCAGCCTGGCCAACCGAGCCGAGTTTGAACAGGCGAGGTAGCATGCATCTTGTTGCCTGCAGCTGAGAAAATGCGCCCTCCATGGACGGCTTCCCGCCTAGTGCGGCGGCCCAGGGCACTGCCGTCCTTTGTCTGCCGCCGCTGTCTCTTCCGCGACTTCGCGAGCACCGCTGCCGTTGCACCACGGGCCCCACCCCCGGCTTCCGGCTTTACCGCCCTCGGATCCCGGCGGCTCATATCAGTCTCTGGCCCTGACGCGGCAAAGTACCTGCAAGGCGTCGTTACGGCCAACGTTTTGGGCGCTGGCAAGACACCCCGCACTTCCGGCTTATACACAGCCTTCCTCTCCGCCCAGGGCCGTGTTCTCTTTGACGTCTTTATCTACCCGGGTCTTGGTCCCGACACGGCCGCGGATGGGGCCGAGAGTTTCCTGATCGAGGTTGATGCTGCCGAGGCAGAGCTGCTTGCCCGCCATATCAAACGCTACAAGCTCCGCGCCAAGTTCAACCTCCGCCTCCTCGACACCGAGGAAGCCATGGTATGGCAGGCATGGGACAACTCCCGGCCCCTGGACTCGGGTCTTCCGGCACTCGCCGCCGACCGCGCGGGCTCGCTCGGCAGCCCTAGAGTGCTCCTCCGGGACCCGCGCTCGCCGACACTGGGGAGCCGCCTCATCACCGCCGGGGCCGGCGACGCCGCTGCCACCTCCAGGATCTCGTCGCTCCTTGAACTGGAGCCGACCGCCGAGCCGAACTATCGGGTCCGTCGGTACCTCAGTGGTGTTGCGGAGGGCCAGTCGGAGCTGTTGCGCGAGCATGCCCTCCCGGCTGAGAGCAACATGGACCTGTGTGGTGCCGTCGACTTCCGAAAGGGATGCTACGTCGGCCAGGAACTCACCATCCGGACCAGGCACCGTGGCGTCGTCCGCAAGCGCGTGCTGCCCTGTATGCTTTACGGTGAAGACAGAGCGACGCCGCCCGACCGCTTGGAGTACTTGCCCTACTCGCCATCGGCCCAGCCGGAGAAAGAAAACGCCTCGCGCGAGACGGACAAGTTGTCCACGCCGACAACGCCTCTGCCAGCCGATGAGATCCCCTGCGAGACCAGCATCGGGCGCGTGAGCAAGCGGGGCCGCAGCGCCGGCAAGTGGCTGGCCGGGACCGGAAACATCGGATTGGCACTATGTCGACTTGAGATCATGACGGACCTCCCCCCGCCGCCCGGAGAGGCCGCTCCGTACAGCCCCGGCGACGAGTTCGTCATGGTTGCTTCCCAGCCGGGCGCGCACGGGGATGGCGAGGCTGACCGGGCCGTCAAGGTCAAGGCTTTCGTGCCTGACTGGCTGAGACGCCGGCTTGCGGACCAGGCCGAGGCCGCCGGTCGTGGACACTGAAGGGAGCCAGAGACTTTTGTACCAATAAAAACAACCCCATGATCTTCGATTTGTACAAAAAAATATCTCCCTTGGAGGGAGAGAAAGCGGTTGTTGGACAACCATAAGGAGCTGTCATACCATTTCTGTGCCATAACGATTGCTGGCATCGTGACCGTCACCCACCTTTCACCCTTGAATGTGATTATGATGCCCAGATTTCCCCCCATAGTACCCCATGCAGCAAGTCGTGTTCATATATTTAAGTTGGTATTGGGTATCTTTAAATCAAGGTTGCGCCAACCTCTTCTAGCCGATCATCTCATCTAGTATGTACAGCGTCTTCTATATCATCTAAAACCAGCCTCGCTTTCCATCTTCCTCATTCGCCATTCTTTACGCACTCTAACTCTCCCTCTCCTTCGTCAACCCTGCACTCTCCATTCCCTCTGCCGCTTGCATTTTTCATACTCTCCGTTCTCGATTGTCCTCCTTCTCACCCGGCTATTGCCTATTAGGGAGCTAATTCAACCGAGATCGCTTCCACTCGGCGTCGAATTTGGATAGTCGCGAAGGGATGGGTTCTCCAAGCGCCTCGAACAAGTAAATCTCGGCCTTTTGGACGTTGCCCAAGGCCTTCTGAAGCTTCGCGAGACAATTTTTGGATTCTGCGCTTGTCTCAGCCGAGGTAGACGAGATCTCATGCTCAGCAGACACTGTTTGGATGTCGTCTGCTGTTTGTTGGATCATGAGCCGGACCTGTGAAGCTTTGCCACGGCCTGTGGTCCGAGAATTCCACGAGGCGTGGAACTTGGATAGGCGCGGCGGGATAGACTGTCCCAATGCCTCAAACAAGTAGACGTCGATCTCCTGCATGGTACGCAAGATGTTTTCAAGCTTCGGGAGGCATCCTGCGTCCGGCGTGGACGAGGTGTCAGCACTCCCATGCTTGATGGCCGCCTGAATGTCCATTGTCGTCTGGTGGACCATCAGCTTGACCTTTACAAACTTTCGGCTGCCGGCATCCTCCGCTGAGATGGCTGGGTCGCGAGGCCCAATCTCGGCCTCTGCCGGCGACGCGGCAGGCGCAGGAGGTGGCGGGTCTGGTGCGGTGTGGGTGGGTAGGTCGGTGCCCGCGCCCATGTCCTTCTCAAGTTCGGGCCCCGAGTCCGCCGGCGTGTCAACGCCTCTCTTTTCTCCCTTGCGTTTTGCCTTGGCTGCCCTTTTTTCCGCCTTCTCTTTCAGGATACGCTCGATTTCGGCCTCGCGGGCGTCGCGCTTGGCGTCTGCCTCCTGCTCTAGTCGCTTCTCCTCCTCCTCTGCTTCGCGTCTCTTCCTCTTGAATTCCTCAAACTTCCGCAGGCCTTCCTGTCGCAGGCGTTCCTTCTCGGCCCTCTCCTTGGCGGTCAAGACCGGACCGCCGCCCTCGTCGCCGGAGTCTGGCTGCCCGGTCCTTTGCCGCTTCGCTGCCCTCTCGGCGGCCTCCAGCTCGTTGATCATGCGCCGACGGTCGGCCGACATGGCATCGAGCTCCTGCTGCTTCTGGAGGTGGGCCGAGCGCAAGCCATCGTACTTTTTGCGGGCGTCGGCGTCGGTCAGGATGTTGTGCGCGTGCTCCAGGGACTCGTAGAGCTCCGGGTCGAATTTGTCGCCGGTCTTGTCTGGGTGGTGCTTGAGCCCCATGCGCTTCCACGCCCTGTGTATCTCGTTGGTGTTGGAGATGGCGTCGACCCCGAGGACTTCATAGAGGTCGCGCTTGGGCGCGTACTCGGCGGCCAGGGCCACCAGTCGCGCCGACTGGTCCATGGTGGCAGGCGTGCTTTCTGCTCAGTTGTGATTCTGTTGTTTTGCGCGCGGTTGAGGACGGGCCCGGCGGCATGCCTAGGCAGTTGCGGCTGCCTTGGGCTCTGTTGGGATGACCTGAGGGAGGGGATACCGACAACGATACAGCTCAACATCAAGAAATCAACATCCGCTTAGGATGGCGTAGAGCCCCACTATTTTGCATACATGTGAGTGGAGCGCGGGAGAATGTCGCGCGCAGCCGGTGCTGTGGAGCTAAACAGCAGGAGGTGGGCGCGGGCGGTCAAAAAAAAATCTGCCCCTCCGGCCGGCAAGCTGGGTCGTGTGTTTGTCGGGCGGAGCTTCCGACATTGCACTAATTTTTTTTAATTCTTTTTTTTTATCGGACCAACCAACAAATTGCCAACGCCGCGAACCACACCCACCCTCGCGACTTTTTCGAGAGAGGGATATGGCGACGTCTCTTGCTGCGCAGCTGGCGCAGATTGCCGCCAATTCCCGAAGCTCTCTCAACGTCAGAGCCCAAAAGGCGGCGCACTCAAAGTCGCTTCTCTTCGAGCCTGGCGTCGCCGCCAAACAGAGCTACCAGACTGTCTATGCCGCCTGCCACGCCGGCTTCGTCGAGCTCTGCCAGCTGGACGCACGCTTCTCTCAGTTCGCAAACACCCTGTTTAGCGAACAGAGCCAGGATGAAGATCGCACGCAGCTGAGCACTGCCGAAAATGCGGAGCTGGACCGGCGCATCGAGTCCTTCTTGCGCCTGGTTGGAGGCCGCTTGAGGCTGATGCCGGCCGTCAAGGCCGTCGAGTGGCTCATTCGCCGCTTCAGGTGAGTCTTGGCTGTCTGCGCGCGCCAAATGCTGCTCATGCTGATGCTCAATGGCCTAGGGTGCACGAGTTCAACACCTCTATTCTCCTTTCGACCTTCCTTCCGTATCACACCCTGCAGGTCTTCGTCACCTTGCTGTCCATCCTCCCCGCGGATCTCCCCGGCGAGTTCAGGTTTCTTGCGCCCTACGTCCGCTCTCTGACGGCCCCTCCTCGAGCTGCCGTCGTTTATCAGGCGACGCATCACACCGAGTTCCTCGCCACCTTCACGGCCTACACCCTCGATGCGTGCAAAGCTCAGCAGCAATACCCGGCCCTTCTGTCGTTCTGGGCCGGCGTCCTGACCGAGGCCATCAACGGCAGGATCGACATGGGCCGCTCGGGAAGGAAAGGCGTCCAGCTGGACAATAACCTGGCTCTGTTGCAGCTGGTCGGACCCCCGCTTGGTGAGGCCTTGGTGATGAAGAAGGTGCCCGGCGCCCAGATCGCTGCCTACACGGCCGTTTCCCTCCTTGCTGCAAAGGCAAACCTCGACGACAAACCCCTGTCGGCGTTCATGGAGCAGCTTGCTCTTGGATGGACGCCCGAGACCCTCCGACCCGGACTGGTCTGCCTGTCTATTATTGCCCAGCAGAGATCGGCAAAGCAGCTGTCTGGAAAGGTCACCAAGGCTCTGCTCAAGGTCGAGGGCCTGCCCCAGCTTCTCCTAGACGTGTCAAAGCAGTGCAGGGTCGACAAGCTTGCAAATGGACTTGTGCTGGCACTGGTCGACCGCCTGTCCAAAAAGGGAGACGCCCGTGGGCTACCAATCCTCAAGTCAATTCTTCTTACCGCCCTTCTGCAAGAGAAGCAAGCCACCGTCGCCTTCAAGGCGCTGCTTGTGGCGGCACACAAGATCACCGACGAAGTCGACGAGGATGGGTCTGCGAGGAAGCAACTTGGTTCTGTCCTGGTCGCGCTATCACAGAGCCCCGGGGAAACAGGAGATATTGTGCGTCACGTCATTGAAGATGTTGATTTCGATATTGAGGAGCTCGAGTTGAAGCTTGATACTTCGTTTGGTCCTCGGAAACTTCTCGAAGGTAGGCCTGAGGAGGCCCAGTCAGATGCTGCCGAAGCCGCCGAAGCGCCCCGTGAGAGCTTGGAGGCCGCGGTCAAGCGCCTCTCGGCGCTGCCTCGCCCCAGCTCCTCTTTCCTGTCTAAAAGCATGGATGGCCTCTTCGACGAGCTTTGCAGGGTCTTGCTCTCGGTTGCCTCCAACCCGGAAGAGTTGGTCAAGTTTGACGAAGACCCTATACTGTGCCGTCAGGCCGCGCACGAGACGGCCTCATATTTCAGTTTCTGTATGAGGGTCTGGTGCGGCCCTTACCCGACCCGTCTCCGGAGCACTGCGCTGGAGATGGCCAAGAGGAGGCTTAAGCAGGAGGACTGCTCCAAGGCCGATTTTCAAGCCATGATCCCATACTGCATTGCTGCCCTGAGCGACCCGGCAAAGAAGGTCAGACGCTCAGCCGCAGACCTCCTCGTCGTGCTTGGCGCCCTTCATCCAGCAGCATCTGCTGAAGCTTCGCGACAGTCCCGCTGGGCATCCTCTGAGCTCTACGAGAACGAGCGGGATGGTATCAAGTGGATGACTCCCGAAGCGATCAGGGCATTGCTCCACGTCGTTGTGATTCCTGGCCTTGAGGAGTCAATTCTCCACGAAGAGAACGTGTCAAACGTCCTGAAAGCCTGCCTTGAGAGCTCGTCCAAGGCGTCAACAAACGGGGCCGACAAGGCGTCTTCAGCTCGTATTTCCTCTGCCATCCGGCTCTCCGTGTTCACTTTTCTGGCCAGCCATGTCGTTCTCAGTCCACTGTTGACAGTCAAGCTGAGGCTTCTCAAGCCGCTCAATCACATCAAGAGCGTGTCGAACACGTCGCGCACTCAACTTCTCCTTCCACTTCTGAAGTGGTGGACGAAGCTGTCGTCACCCGAGGCTCTCGAGCTCTGTAGCCAGGAGCAGCTTACGCAGGCACAGGTTGACACGGCCTGTGTTGAGATCGTCGTGCCGAGCGACAAGGACGGGATGGAATGTTTGTGCAAGCTGCTAAGGAATCCGCAGGTCCGGGAACGTGATTGCCTGGTCGAAACCGTGTTTGCCCGCATGAAGAAGATGTGGCCATCGATGAAGGGAGAAGCAAAATACCGCCTGGCACATACGATGCTCGACCTGGTGCATGGCTCCACGTCCGCCCAGCAGGACCTTGGCGTCGTCACAGAGGAGGCGGCAGACTTCCTCAGGAGCGTGGATCTGACGACAGACATACTCAACTCGTTCCTCGAGTCTCTGCAGGAAATTCCCAAGATCACCGTGGACTCTCCAGCCAACAAGCGCAGACGCGCCAGCTCGTCGGAACACAGCCGAGGACTGAAGGTGCAGGACACGAGCGCGCTCAAGGCGGCCCTCAACAAGGTCACCTTTGTTCTCCAGCTTGTCGAGGGTTCCAAGCCGGCCGAGCATCCCGAGATCCTCCAGAGCCTCTTCATGACGCTGGCAGACCTCCAGGTGCTACGGTCGCTGGTCGGGTCTGAGCTCGGATATCTGCAGAACCTGGTGCTGAGCAGCCTGCTGGCCATGATGCCGACGTACAAGAACAACAAGTCGCTGAAGATCGACACGTCTGTTGGGCACGGAGACGTGCTCGTCCAGTGTATCCAGAAGTCGTCCAGCCCTGCCGTCCAGAACTCGGCCCTGCTGCTGGTGGCGAGCCTGGCAAACACGGCGCCCGACGTCGTGCTCCACAGCGTCATGCCCATCTTCACCTTTATGGGCGGCTCCGTGCTGAGGCAGAGTGACGACTACTCGGCTCACGTGGTCGTCCAGACCATAAAGGAAGTCGTGCCGCCACTGATAGAAACTCTCCGCAAGAGCCGCAGGAACCTTGTGGCAAGCGCCTCGGAGCTGCTATCCAGCTTCGTTACCGCCTACGAGCACATACCGCCGCATCGGAAGCACGAGATGTTCATCTCTCTGATTGAGAACCTCGGCCCCAAGGACTTCCTCGCGGCGCTGCTCGCCATGCTCGCCGACAAATACGGAACGACCGACAGCATAGTCACCTTCTCGAAGGACATGATGAGCTCATTCGGGGTCGAGATCCAGCTTCACTCATTGGCCATGCTGCTGGACCTGATCGGCGACATCTTCCAGCCAAAGCCGTCCCTCTCGGCTGCCTTGTTGAGCAAGAACACGGACGGCGAGCAGGATCTGCAGAAATCGGCGCTTAAGGGGCTCACGCTGCTGCCAAACCTGCTCTCGAGTCGACAACTTCGGACCGAGGTTTCCAAGATGGCGGAGCGCGACGACATGGAAGCTTCAAAGATCAGGGAGATGTACGCGTCGCTCCTGGAGAAGATTCTCACATTTGCAGAGACGGTCAAGGCGAAGAAGTCGATGCACGCACGCTGCAGCGACACGCTCGACAGCCTACTGAGCCTGCTCTCGATCGGCGAGTTCGTCAAGGCAGTCGAGAACCTGCTTGACCGGCCAAGCATCAGCCTCCGCCAAAAAGTGCTCAAGACACTCGAGGTGCGGGTGGAGAAGGAGAGCATCGCGGACTCTGAGTCGAGGGCGGTTCTCCTCGCGTTCCTGCCGCAGCTCACCGCTGTCATTCGGGACTCGGGCGACATCCACTACAAGCACACGGCTGTGGCGTGCGTCGACAAGATCGCGGAGAAGTACGGCAAGAAGGACCTCGAGGCCGTCACGGCGGCTGCATCGACAATCGCCAGTGACTGGTGCCTGGGGCAGAAAGACAAGCGCCTGCGCGTCATGGCTCTGTTGTGTCTCGCATCGCTCGTCGATGTTCTGCAAGACGCCATCGTCCCGGTGCTCCCTGCGGCCTTCCCCAAGGCTCTGGCGAACCTGTCTGACAGTCTGCAGGGTGATCCAGACAAGGAGCTGCACGACGCCGTCTTTGCGTTTGCGGCCTCGCTGGCGCAACACATACCGTACATGATGACCGAGTCTTACATCGGCCAGATACTAGCCAACTCAAACCTGTCTGCAGAGGCCGGTCTTGATGAAGAGTCCAACGAGAGCAGACTTGACTGCCTCCGCTTCTTGGCCAAGCAGGTCGACGCCAACGTCATGCTCGCGGCAATGGAACGTAACTGGGATCTGGCTGTGGCCGCAGGCTTTTCAGTAGGTCCAAGACTTCTTGACGAACCCATGGCTGGGTTATTCGTTGGTGAGAGTGCATGGGGAACCAGATGGGATAAACGCTGACCTTTCCGTGATTACGCTGGCAGGCTGTCGACGAGTATCTGAAGTTGATGGGGATCATCATTGACAAGCACCCCAAATCGATCATCTCCAAGCATGTCACGCCGCTCGGCGCCATATTCCTTCGCGCGCTCGACCTCAGACGTCACGTGCAGACAAGGGAGACGGTTAGCATCGCGGCTCTTGGAAAACTGTCGGCTATGGAGTCGCTCGTCAACGACGTGGCCCTCAAGATGATCTACAAGCTGAACGATGCGACATTCCGGCCCGTGTTCAACCAGCTCATGGAGTGGCTCACGAGCGGGCTGCCCAAGAGCGACAAGGCGGGCAAGGTGCTGCGGCGGCAGAGCGTGTACTGCTTCCTGCTGTCCTTCTTTGACAACCTCAAGTCCATCGTGACGAGCTACGCGTCGTACATACTCGAGGACGCGGCCGAGGTGCTGAGCTCGGTCGATCCGAAGAACATGGAGGAGAGGGAGCTGTGGCAGCTGGTGCTGAAGACACTGACCAAGTGCTTCGAGCATGACCAGGATGGATTCTGGCAGGTGCCGGCACACTTTGACGCGGTGGCTGAGGCCTTGACGGACCAGCTCGAGCGGGCGGCGGCTCTGGACCCGCTGGGCGGTGGCGACCTCGCGGTGACGGCAGCCATCGTGGAGCTGGCGGCGGCGGCAGAGTCGCGGGAGCACCGCAAGCAGCTGAACCTGTCTGTACTGCGGCGGCTGCGGTCAGGGTCGGCGGCGGAGCGGCTCGCGGGTGTTCTGTGCGAGCAGGCGCTCACGGAGCGGCTCGGCGAGGATTGGCTCGAGATGTTGTCGGAGATGCTGCCGTACATCAGCGAGCTGCAGGACGACGACGACGAGGCGGTCGAGCGCGAGACTCACCGCTGGATCGGCGGGATCGAGTCCGTCCTTGGCGAGAGCCTGGACTCGATGCTGCAATAGCCCGTTGTACAAAACAGTGCCGTTGACTAGGCACACGTCTATCTGGCGTCTTTTAAGGGGAACAACCAGGGCAATTGCTGCTTCACATATGAGGAGATATTTCGAGATGGCATAAAAGGCTTGCACTTGGGAGGGAGAGTGCCTGTGGATGAGGGGATACCCCGTGCACAATTATTCTTAGAACGCAGCGAAGCGCAAAACCACACGAATTATTTTGTTTGTTTTTGCAGCATCGTCTGGTGCCGACCGCTTGCACTCTCTTGTGACGACGCAGTACGAACGGACACATTCGGCTGCTCCGGCCATGCCTTCGTTATCGACCAGCTATCTGCTATGGAAACTGTGGAGAGCTTGCACTCAGGCACAGGCTCGGGATCTGTAGGAACACCCGAGCCAGTCGCAGGCCTGCCCGACAGTTGGCACATGCACCAGACTAGGTTCAGATTGGTTGGCTATTCAAGAATAAGCCTCCTGGAGCGTGCTCCACCAGGGACGTGTCTCCCGGCACTTTCTCGTAGCTTGACCTCGTTCAGGGCCGGCGCACTCGTTTTCACCGTCCCAGAAAAACAAAGTACTGGCCGGTTCCCACATTCTCAGCTCCCCCGGTTGTCAGCATTCTCTTGTCTTTTCCCATCTTTTTTTTCCATCGGTATTTCGGGCTGTGAGACTCGGCCCCAAGGCCGAGTCACGGGAACATGGTAGAAGATATAAGCCCGTCTGGGCTGGGTCCTCTGGACTCTGATCTCGTTCTGACCTCATCTTGATGTGCACATACCAAGCTGCTATATACACTGCCACTGTCTCGAGCTTCTCGAAGCGCCGAATGCCTTGGATCAAGTGCTCATATACATTTGATGCATCCAAAAGGCTTGCCGCGCGTTCAGCGTATTTTACCAAGAGCCATGCCTGTCATAACTTCGCCATCACCTCGAAGTCTCGCCTCCCTCGCGACAAATCTGAAGCACACGGGCAGACCCTTCAGCCTAATATCAAGAGCGCATACAGGTGCGGGAACGGCGTCGAGGTCCTTGTGCTGTGCCCTGTTTGCTAACCCAACCACGCACCCTCCCCTCCCCAAAAAGGCAACGCAGATCCCAGCGACGGGAACCAGAAGAGGAAGCAGAGGGTGGTGATACTCGGCTCCGGATGGGCCGGCTACGCGCTGGCGCGGACTCTGGACCCGGCAAAGTTCGAGCGGGTCGTCGTGTCGCCGCGGTCGCACTTTGTCTTCACGCCGCTGCTGGCGTCGTCGGCGGTCGGGACGCTGGAGTTCCGGGCCGTGGTCGAGCCGGTCCGTCGCTTGGGCGTCACCTTCCACCAGGCCTGGGCCGACGACGTCGACTTTGAGCGCCAGGTCGTCCGCGTCGAGGCCAACGTCGGCGACGACACGGCCGCCCGCACCACGCGCAGGTTCCTCCCCGCCCCCGCCCCCGGCGCCAAGAGCGGCGACGGCCACCCAGCGCCGGCCGGGGTCGCCGGCAAGGGCCCCATGGTGGACGTGCCCTACGACAAGCTCGTCGTGGCCGTGGGGGCGTACTCGCAGACGTTCGGCATCGAGGGTGTGAGCGAGCACGCGCACTTCCTGCGCGACGTCGGGGACGCGCGGCGGATCCGGCTGCGGGTGCTCTCGCTGTTTGAGCGGTGCGCGGGCGACCCGACGGCGAGCGAGGCCGAGAGGCGGGAGCTGCTGCACTTTGCCGTCGTGGGCGGCGGCCCGACGGGCATCGAGTTCGCGGCCGAGCTGCACGACCTCGTGCACGAGGACCTGCGGGCCGTCTACCCGGCCCTGGTGCCGCTGGTGCGCATCACCGTCTACGACGTCGCGCCCGACGTGCTGCCCATCTTCGACCGCGAGCTGGCCGGCTACGCGACCGAGCTGTTCCGCCGCCGGGGCATCGAGGTCCGCACCCGCCACCACCTGACGGGCATCAGGGCCGCGGCCGCGGGCGAGGCGGGCGCCGCGCTGGGCGGGCTCAAGCTGCGCATCGAGGAGCACGGCGGCGGCGAGGTCGGGACCGGCATGGTCGTCTGGTCCACGGGCCTGATGCAGAACCCGCTGGTCGGCAGGCTCCTCTCCAAGGAACTCCGGCTCCCCACCACCACGGCGGCGGCGGCGGCGAAGTCCGAGGCTCGGGAGGGAGAAACGGACAGCGTCGGCGGCCTGGTGGCCACCCGGCTGCGGAGCGATCCCAAGTCGGGCGGCATCGTGACGGATGCGTACCAGCGGGCCAGGCTGGCCGACGGGCCGCGGGCGCTGGACAACGTCTTTGTCATTGGCGACTGCGCCGTGTCCGAGGCGGACCCGACGCTGCCCAAGACGGCCCAGGTGGCGTCGCAGCAGGCCGCCTACCTGGCCAAGGCGCTCAACCGGGGCACCGTCGGGGAGCGGCCCTTCTCGTTCCGCAACTGGGGCACCATGGCGTACCTCGGCGGCTGGCGTGCCATCTACCAAAACCGCGCCGATAACTTCAAGGGCTGGGCGGCCTGGATCCTGTGGCGGACAGCCTATCTCACCTACTCGATGAGTGTGCGCAACAAAATCGTCATTCCCTTCTATTGGCTTATTTCGTGGGCGTTCGGGAGGGATATCACGCGATTTTGATGGTGCTAAAAGCCTACGTCGCTACTGGAACCCACCCGCATGTATAGAATCATCCTTGAGGCTAGAACAGATACCCGTACGAGAAGTGTTGGAATCAGAAAGGCATCTCTTCTCATCTACCAGATCGCTACTAATTAGTGTTACATGTGTGAAAAACGGAGGCAGCCGGGGCTAGGCAAGATTTGGACAAGCCAAACGAAGCAAACCGAACGAAAGCAAGGTCGCAAAGGTACAATACGTAATCAAATCAGTCAGACGCGGCAGCAACGTAATCAAATCATCGTCATAGCTTCCCCAGACGACGCACATATTCCCACGCCCTCCTGCCGAAGCTTGGCCGTCGTTCCGGAGCAGGATCTCGATCAGGAGGTGGAGGTACGGTCTCTGGTCTCACGATGGCGCCAGAAGGAGGAGGGCCCGGGTCGGGGTGAGGTTCCATGGAGTCGTCCTCATCTATCACATCATCCAAGATTGCCTCGTTCGGATCTTCAATGGGCTCATCGTCTGGGTCTGGCGCCGGCGCGTCGCCGAGGAGGAACAGGTCGAGGCGCTGTATCTCGGCATCATCAACCCCCTCGGCCACGACACGGTCGAGCCGGCCGCCATCGAAGGCGATGCCGTGCCATAGCAGGATGCCGAGCTGGTGGGCGCGCTCGATCGTGGCACGCAGGGAGTTGCTCTGGTCATCTCGAAGCTCCGGGAGCTCGGCGCGGAGCTGATTCCAAAAGGCCTCGCGCAGCCGAGCCGCAGCGGGAAAATAAACAAAGGTACTGCCGGGAGGCGGGTACTGGCCCCCGGACGACACGTCGGCCTCCTTGGACTCTCCCAGAAACTCCTCGAGGCCGTACAGGCCGACGCCAAGGGGCAAGTACTCGGCCTCTGCCCAGTCAATGAGGCCGGATATGCGCGCCTGGCCGGCGGCAGCATCCACCATGACGTTGCCGGGCACCAGGTCCCCATGCGTGAACGCCCAGGGCAGAGCCTCGATGTCGGCGAGGTGGGCAAGGAGGTCGAGGACGACGGGCCTGAAGCGGGCGGGCAAGCCATCCCGCAGGAGCTCCAGCCTCCAGCGGAGCGAGCTGCCCACGCGGCCGCGCAGGGGCTCCGCGGCGGCAGGCTCGAGGGCGCATCTCCAGCCCTGGGCGACGAGGCGGGCGAAGTCGCGGACGAGGCGCTGGTCCTGTCGGCGGCAGCGCGTCTGCTCCTGCGGCCGGGCGAGGCGGAAGTCGGCCAGGGGGGCGCCGGGAATGCGCGAGATGCTGTATGCGGGCAATTCAAGCTCCGTCCCGGCAGCGCCAGGCACGGCGGCAGTGCCCAGCCACGTCGTGCGCGGGGCGAGGCTGCCGTACACGGTGCTGGCAAGCGCTGCTACGGTGGGATCGATGCGGTGGGCGGGCAGGCGGAACTGCAGGACGAGGTCGGGGCCGACGTAGAGAGTGTAGGAGCAAAAGCCCTGGTAGGCAGCTGGACGGATGGCGCCATCGCGGGCGGCGTCGGGAAAGGCGCTGCTGGCGAACTCGTCGCAGCGCTCTTTTGCCGACGAGGGCGAGCCGGGCGGCCAAGGGGCTGCTGCTGCTGCTGCTGCTGCTGCTGCTCCGTGGTCCAGGTCTAGCCGGGCAAAGAAGTCATGCATCGGCGTCTCCATCTCGGCCGCCTGCTTGGCTCTTGATAGGTTACTGAAGTCACGGCTGACGACCTGGGCGGGGAGCCGGAGAGGCATTTTGTCTCGGCAAACAAGCGGGCGGGGCCTCAGCGCCCGCCATGTGAAGGGCGGAAGTTCCAGCCGAGCTCGACTGCAACTCCCCCCTCCCTCATGGCCAGGCCGGTTTAGCTTCGCGCAGCTGCCGTGGCGTACCGGTCACCTGGTCACAGCCTTGGCCGGCTCGCACGTGGTGCGGAGCAGCAGCAGCACCTCGAGGCCTCACTCACTCACTCACTCGGTCAATTTCATGGGGGGTGGGCCAGGGCGTAAGCGGCCAGCTGTTGGACCCGCCAGGTCGCCGAGCCATTCGCGCTGCACTGCAAGGCGCGCTGCGGGCAACCAACAGAACACTGCAGCGACTGCGGCAGCTGCAGCTGCTGCAGTCGAGGGCGGGACCCTGTGCCCCTGTGCCTGGGACGCGCCCCACAGGGCTGGCACTCGGCAGCGGGTCGCGAATGCATCTCGTCGGAGACGCCGCTGCTTGGAGCCCTGCGCTTCCCCCGCCATTTCGCTTCGATTGGGGAGCCCGCCAGCGTCTGAATGGCTGCCTGCAGGCCTGGGCGACCCCCGTGTGCTGCATCCGGCCATTGCTGTCAGAGCTGATCTGTCGGCTCCAACCGTGCGCCGCTGAGCCAACGTCAGCCCCAAGCACCCCCCGCCAAGCCTGTCCCCGCCAATCGACGGCCCGTCCTTTCGCCCATGCCCCAGGGCGTGAGATTCGGAGCGGAGATCTTGTCCCACTCTGTACACATGCCGACGGCTTGGTTGTGTCTGCCTGTGGCTGAATGCTGACGATGGCTGAGAAAGAAAAGAAAGAAAAAAAACGAGAGAGAGAACAACGCCCCGCTGCGATGCGCCGCTGGAGAAGCGGTGGCACAGGGCAGTGCCCCGCTAGAGAGCACTAGAAACACACACAGCATACACACCACACCACACCACACCACACACAACACAATGCTGCCTGCACAGCATGGCCCAAGTCTAGTGGTGCCCGGCCAAGCCACAGATGATAGGTGACGGTTGCCAGCCTTGCATGCATCGGCCGCGCCGCTCCTGCCTTTTTTCCCTCTCACATCTCTTTTCTCTTGCAGGCGCCTGGGAGATGCGACCCATCTGGCCTGCCCATCGTCCATCACCACATCGGCGATGTCCCCTTGCTTCCCCACCCGTGTGCAGCCCGCCCGGCACTCTGTAATATGTACATACAGCCTCTCTCCTGGCCTCTCGGGCCTTGTTGTGTATAAAGAATCTGCCGCTTCTGTCCTGCAATCTCCCAGAATGTCCCTCTCCTCCTCCTCTTTGTATCGGCCGACCCAACGAGGATCAACCACCTAGCATCATCATATCACCATATCGACGCATCAACGACAAGTCGGATCCAGCCCTCCCCGCCTTGGCAAGACACCAGCCGCCCAAGATGGTTGACCATACGCTCCCCGCCGGCGGCAGGAAACGCCTCGTGGTCTGCTGCGACGGCACCTGGATGAACTCGCAAGTCTCCCCTTTCCAAGAGGCGCCCCTGCAAGCGCCGGCACTGGCTAACGACAGACGACGCCCAATCACAGGGACACGGGCATAGACAAGGGCAGCGGGTCGCTGCAGACCCCGTCCAACGTCACGCGCCTCTCGCGCGCCCTCAAGCGCCACTGCAAGGACGGCAGGGTCCAGATCATCGAGTATCAGAACGGCGTCGGCACGGGCAGCACTCTGGCAGATGCCCTCACCGGTGGTGCCTTTGGCAAGGGCATTGCCGAGCATATCAGAGAGGCATACTCGTTCATATGTGCCAACTACGAGGACGGCGACGAGATTGTCCTCGTTGGCTTCTCCAGAGGCGCCTTCACTGCCCGCAGCATCGCCGGCATGATCGGAGACCTGGGTCTCCTGACGCGCCAGGGCATGGAGTACTTCTATCCCATCTTCAAGGACATGCAAAACTGGCGCACTCCCGGCTATAAAGACCCCTTCCCGGGCATGCCATTTGAAAACAAGCCCCGCGGCGACAACGCCGAGGAGGTATACAGGGATATGCTGCTGTCGGTTCGTCGAGCCTGAGTCCTACTTGCTGCCTCTTGAGGCACCCGCTAACTTTCCGTGCAGAAGGGCCTTACTCGAGTGCACGAAAACGGTGGGAAAGGACCTCTGATCCGGGTCAAGGCCGTAGGTGAGTAGCTCCTCTGATCTGTCTGCTGTATGCTGCAAGAGGTGCCATGTTTGCTAACATTTCGCGACTCCCTCAAAAAAAAGGCGTCTGGGACACAGTCGGAAGCCTGGGCATCCCAAAAACTTCGTGGATGGAGAAGCTTGGGATTCGCCACACAACGCGTGAATACATGTTTTACGATACCAACCTGTCGGACCGCATCGGCCATGCTTTCCAGGCTCTTGCCCTGGACGAGCACCGGCCGCCGTTCTCGCCGACCGTCTGGGAGCGCAAGGCCGAAAACAAGCACACCACGGACCTCCGCCAGGTCTGGTTCCCCGGAAACCACGGCAACGTAGGAGGCGGCTGGTCCGACGAGGGCATCGCAAACATGTCGCTCGCCTGGATGATGGACCAGCTGGCCTCTATCGGGGTCGAGTTCGACGAGGCAACAATCGACAGGATCTTCACCAGGACCCGCCAGTTCTACAGCGAGATGGCCGGTATCAACCCCAATGCAGACCGCAGGCTGCTCGACGTCGGCTCCCTCATGGGCAAGCTTTTCGGCGGCCGGGCGCTCCCCTGGGCCGTGGCGCCAATCTACGAGAAGAACGCGCCCGTACGCCCCTGGGGTCTCGGTGCCATCCTTAATGCGGGGGGCTGGCTGTACAAGCTTGCGGGCCACGACATACGCACCCCCGGCATGTACCACAAGGTCGACCCTCTGAACGGCCGCAAGCTCCCCGCCTATCTTGATGACACAAACGAACGCATCCACAGCTCTGTGCGCGTCCGGCTCGCCGTCAAGGGGCTGGGCCTCGACGACCAGGGCCACTGGGATGCGCCCGCGCTGCTGGGCAACTGGCGCCTCTCCAAGACGAAGGAGCACATCGAGGACCCCATCCCCAGGGGCTCCAAGCTCTGGGGCAACTGGCGGGTCACCAACGGCGCCGTGCCGAAGCGCCGCGCTACCACCCCGGAACCCACTGTGTCGACCTTGGCTGAGGATGGAACCTTGCTGTCGTCACCAGGCCAGGACGACGAAGACGACGACGGCACTGCCTCACCTAGTGTCGACGGCAGTCGCTGGATCTGGGAGTACTGTGGACCTGCTTCCGAGGCGCCCCTGGAGAGGATCATGGTCGAGGAGCCTTTGGGGCCATACGAGCGCCATCTACTCAAGCTGTCGGCAGGCAACCCCAACATCTATGTTTTTGCCGAGTCGAGCTCGGTGGAAACGCTGTAGATTGGGCCGCGCGTGATGGCTGAGTGGTTGGGAAGGACTCTAATGACGCCCCAAGGAGGGCATAGATTGTGACGCTACTTGTATGCGGCCAGATAGCATCGTTTGCTTTTATCTTTTGTTTTGGTTGGTGGGTGGGTTGGTTTCAGGGGCGCAGGCCTACTTGCTTTCTAGGCCGGGGTTTGACATGGGCTTTCTGTCGTTCACCAACAAGGATAATCGCGTCACGAGTGGGTTCTACAGTCCCATTGCTACGAACATAGAATAATCATTAGACTTGAAGAGATGGGCTGGACCAAGGGTGAAGTGGGCATTAAGAAAGGAAGAATAAGAACCAGATATAAGCTACATGGCGGGTCAGCCTCCACGCGAACCGCTCCCGCCACCACGTCGTCCACCTCCCCGACCGCGACCTCCACCACCACCACCTTCTCCTCCTCCTCCCACCCTCTCCTTGCCCACGGGGACCTTCATCTTCAGGCCCGAGGGCAGGTCGGCGACCTTTTGGCCGTCCCTCCAGAGCACGCCGACCTGGGCCGGGTTCCTGCCGACGACCTCCTTGAAGTAGCGGGCGGGGACGAGGCCGTCGGCGTCGCCCTCGGTCAGCACGACGCCGTTGTCGCTCAGCCACCAGGCCACGGCGCCGTCGCGGAGCGAGGCCGCGACGTCGACGTAGACGAGCAGCTCGGCGTCGCGCCGCATGCCGCTCACGACGACGCCATCGGCCGGGTTGCCGGGGACCCCCGTGCCGCAGTGCACGTGGTTGCGGCCCATGGGCCTGAGGCCGCCCGACTCCTCGATGGCGCGCCAAAAGGCAAAGTAGGTGCCGTGCACCACCACGGGCGGCACGGGAGCCGGGGCCCCCGTGCCGCCGTCACTGCCGGTTGTAGTGTTTGTGGTGGTAGTGGTGGTGGCGGCGGCATCGAGGGTGATGGGCCGCAACAGGCCGGCCGACTCGAGCTTGATGCTGTGGCCCTGGTTTGCGCGGATGAGCCAGTCGGCCGGGTCGGTCGAGCCTTCTCCTTGTGCTGTTGGCGCTTCTGCTGCGGATGCGGATGCGGATGCGGATGCGGATGCTGCTGTGCCATCACCCGCTTGTGCGGTGCCGCCTTTTGGCTTCATGCCGAAGCGCTGCTTGTCGCTGCTGGCCACCATCTCGTGGACTTCGGGCAGCGTCACCTTTAGGCTGCGGATGGGACCGTAGGCGAGCTGCAGAAGAACGAGGGCGGAGAAGGGAAGAATGAGTTTAATCATGTGTAAGCCGGCAGTCTCATGTACAATAACGAAATGCATCATCACGCAGTCCGTCTCCAGCCAGCTAGCTAGCCAGCCAGCCAACCTGGAAAGACGGCGCGCACACGCACGCACGCACGCACGCACGCAAAGGACTCACTCACCACCTTGTCAAGCGGCGCGTATCCCTCGGCGTCCAGCTTGATGCCCGCCTTCTCGGCCTGGTGCCGGAGCAGCTTTGACAGGGCCCGCGAGACGGCCACCTCGCGCGACTTGTCGCCGCCGCCGCCTCCTGTCCCTCCACCTGCCCGCCTGCCGCCGCCGCCGCGCGCTGGTCTACCTCGCGTGCCCTGGTCCGCCTGGTCCGCCAGGTCGGCGGCGAGATCGTCTCGGTCCATGCCGGCAAGGGAAGCAGCAGCAGCAGAAGCAGCGCCGCTGGTGGAGCCTCGCTGATCCTATGGCCCCTGTCGGTCGGGCGGCCGCAAGCGATGACGGCCTCACGCCTGCCGGTCGCCTCTGTGACGGCAGCAAGCGCCCCGTGGCACTGGGTAATTGCGTGCGAGCTCTAGGTGCTGATGTTGTGTTGTGTCTGCCTGAAGCTGCTACTGTCCATGCCGCCCTTCTTGCCGATATGGGGAGGAAGCACTGCCGCCAACTCATTGTTCGGTGGGCACTACAGTTGGGGGGTCTTTTTCGGGCGGAGGCTCCATTGCTCTTGCCAGCCCCAGCACACTCACACTGACTCACCCGCCGAGCAAGCCCAGTGTAAATCGGCAATAGCTCAGCGGAACCCGGAAAGCAATTAGTTACCAATATCACGCCAAATTCTACTTGAGAAAAAAAAATACATATCCCGAGCTCTCGAGTGCCGAGAATGAGGACCAATTATGAACAAAACAAAAGGACCAGCCGGGCCCCCTTTGATCACTTTAACACTACCAACGCCCAAGGTCCAACGCAGTGCGCAACCGATGCAACTAAGTACACTCCACCCCTCTCCCATCTGCCATAGACTCCCCCAAACCCAAGTTAAAAACATAGTGATAGTGATAATAAAAAAGAATAGGGCCAGGCAACAACAACAGTCAGAATAAAATAGAACAGATCGAACCCAAATAGAACGCCCCGCGCCGTAGTCGTAGCTTCTTCCTATTGTTACATTCGTAATAAAAGATTTGTATGCCATGCGGGGGGGTTCGTGAAAAAACAAACGTCAACACATTTTGTGCTCTTCACCGTTTTTTTCTCTTTTTCTCTCTCTCTCTCTCTCTCTCTCTCTCTCTCTCTCTCGCTTCGTGCCTTCTTTCTCTCATGCTTCCATTGGCTTTTTTGGGACTTCATCGATAGCCGCCCACCTGGCTGCTATTCGCCACGCCGCTCAGTCCCGGAATCAGGCTGTCGCGGCGGCGGCTAAGGGTTGCGGTTCGACCCACGGTCGATCCTGCCACACCAGCCTGTTGCCCGACAGCCACTGAGAACTGCCGCTGGGCTCGGTCCTCGGCTAGCTTATCGCCAACAACATTGCCGACGTCTCTCTCGGGCGTCGTGCGTTCCAGGTATCTCCTCGTAGGTGTCGCCGGCGCGGCGAGTCTAGCGCTAAGCGACGATGGCACCAGACGTCGGCGAGGAAGCGCTGAGCTTCCAAGGTTTGCTGGTTCCGAGGAGCTGTAAACTTGTTGCTGGCGCTGTTGCTGCTGCTGTTGCAGCTGTTGCATTTGCTGCTGCATCTGCTGCTGCATCTGCTGTTGCATTTGTTGCTGAATTTGTTGCTGCATCTGTTGCTGCTGCCCCACGTAGTCACGAGTGCCATTCCTGAGAAGGCCGAGCTCGGTGGTTGCGCGAGAGGGCGCGCGCAGTCGTGGCATATCGTCCTCGTCGTCATAGGCCTTCTGAACGGTGCGGTGGAGGAAGGATGTCTTGCGACCCTCATCGGGTTCTTCTGTTCCTGCCCGGCGCGTGCGGAGAAGAGAAGATCTGCGTCCGCTAAGATCCTCTGGTTCCTCCGTCCCAGCCCGGCGCGTTCGCGAAATGAAGAGAGATGACTTCCTTCCAGAGGACCCCGGCTCCGTCGACGGTATCGGGGCGGCCGGGGTCATGGAAAAGCGCGGGCTCGGCACCGCGCCGGCACTAAGCAACGTTGACCTCCGATCTTGCGCGCGCCCCAGGGATCTTGGGCTCAACGTGGTATTCAGACGGGTGAGGCCGGAATCACCCGTGGCATTCGCGCGCCGAGCAGCGTCGGCAAAAGTGAAACTCTTCGATATGGGGCTCGTCACCTTCACAGGAGGCTCCTTCTCTTTCGGCATCGTGGTCGCCACCACCACATTCTTGGCGGGGGCGGGCTTCGCCGCAAGACTCTCGTCCGCCAAAGCCAAGCACAGCTCAGTAAGGTTCCTGCAGACGCTGTCCGCCTTCTTCCGAAGCTGTCTATCTGTCAGGTTCGTGCCTATCCCAATCGAGCTCGTCGAGCTAGAAATCGGCCCGGGCTGTCCCGGTGCTCCCATCATTTGAGACAGGGCCAGGGCGTCTGTGGCCGCCGCCTCGAGGGCCTCGTATGCTTCCGCACTAAGGAATGGCTTTGATTTTGTGACGGCCGAGAACAGGATGGAATTGGAATTCGGCTCTCGATGAGACGACGAGGTGGCGCTAACACTCTCAGCCTTGTTGTTTCCAGATCCACGCTTGGGCGATCCCGACATTGTAGTCGCGTTTGTAGTTGCGGTGTGTGGTCTGTCATCCGACACCCGCGACATGGCATGGTTGGACGTGGCAGGAGCCTTGCCCGTCAACTCGAGCCTGTGGATCCGTGTTCTGATGTCGTCAAGCTCGTCCCAGACAGTCGAGGGCGCTGCCGTCGACGTGGAAGACTCGGTCCCTTCGACAGCCGGCCCATTACCGCCCACCTCGGCTTGTTGCGGCTCTGCCTGTCGCGGCACCAGCGGAGACGAGTTATAGATGCGCGAGCTTGCATAGGCGGCCTTGAAGGTGAATGTCCTGCTCGTGGGCGGGGTGGCATTGTCAACCACCGATGTGCGTCGCCGTGCATAGCTGGACGTCTGATCCGAGTTCTCCTGGGTCACAGGTGATCGAGGAGCGATCGGAGACGACTTGGCGGCCTGGCTAGTTAGTCTCGAGCGCGAGGCCTCATCGAGTTGTAGGGTGCGTTCCCTCGCAATGGGCGGCCTCGAGGCCAGATCCTTGGTCATTTGCTGTAGGGGTTGTTCGATGGTGGAGCGGTGCGAGCGAGATGTCTCGCGTTGGTCCGACAAGCGACGTGTCACTCGTGGCGGCGAGGTCTTCTGATATGTCGGTATCGCCGCGGAGAGCGGGCGGCGGTGGGCCGCACGATTAACCCTAGACTGCATGACAGGTTAGTCGTGATTCATGAGCCGGTGGCACAACATTGCGATGTCTGAAATTGTCCAGATCTTGGCAGTGCGGGCTTCAGAAGCAACAAGCACCCGAACAAGGTGTATGGGACAAGCAGAACACGCTTGACCGAACGGTGCGACCCTGGCAGCACCAGCCCCGTCCGCATTCCGATTGATGGCCATGGAATGCGGCGATGCTCGAGCGCAGCTGCTAATTCGGCACCGGCACGTTTGCGAAACGGGGCTAATATGGAGCGGCATGGGTTTTGGTTTCTGGGGTGCTGTTGTTGTTTTTTTTCTTTCTTTTCTTTTTTCGCCTGATGTGCTACCATGTCAACAATCACTTACCAGAGTGTTCGGATCCTGGGGCTGACGGTCGTCATCAGCCTGCGGGCGAGGGGCATCTTCGCGAGCGATTTTCATAAAGATATCACTTGTGGTGTTGTCGTTTGGCGTGCTGTCAGCCGACTCAGGCGGGGTCATTTGCGCGTAGGAGCCGTCGGGAAGGCGGCCCTCGAGGGCCCATAGCGTGTGGTCGCGGCCATGTGTTTCCAACTCCATGGCGTCTTCGCCGGAGCCGTCTTCGTAGGAAACGCGCTTCGAGGTTGCGGCCGTCATGTCTGGGGTCCAGCTCTTCCTGGAACCCGAGGAGCGGAAGGAGCGGATTGGGGGAACGCGGATTCCCAAGGCGTCGCTTCGTGGGGGTCGGAATGATACAGGTGGTCGCGGCTTGGACTTGCGCTTTTCATCCGTCTGCTCGTCGTCAAGTGCCCTGGGCAGCAGCAGTTCGCGCTGGCCTCGGGCCCAATCGGTTGTTGTTGGGGCTCCAGGCGACGTGGCCTTGTCGACGGCGGACCGGGAGGAGGTGGTGACAGGGTGCGAGTCCGTGGTCGCGCGGCGATGATGATGATGCAAAGTGCCGGGCTGGATGGTGGATGATGAGGACAGCGGGGATTTGGAATTGGCGCGCAGGAGGCGGGCACCCTCACTAGCGACCCTCCTGCTGGCGGCAGGCGAGTGAGGGAAAGAATAGGGCCGTCGAATGGCAAACTTGGGGGTCGCGACCGTTGCGGTGGCAGCTTCGGGGCGCGAAGGCAAAATGGAGCGAGTTCGAGTCGTCGAGGAGGCCGAGCCTACGGGGCTCGGGTTTGTGGCGACGATGTTGTTTGTGTTGTTTGCTTGATCCGAACAGGTAGACGCTCCCGATGGCACGGACGCAGAAATGGACGCAGATGCAGTCGGGGTGGGCTGCGGTGAAACCGGCTTCTTTTGCTGCGGGTCTGCTTGTGGCGTTGCGGTGGTGAGGGTGGGTTCGGGCTGCTGGTCGCTGGGGCCCTGGCGGCGGTCGCTAGGGGGCTGGGGGTGGTCACGGCGGTGGTATTGGGGCGGGTTGTGGTTGTTGTGGTTGTTGCGGTTGCTGTGGTTGTTGTGGTTGTCCTGATTGTTTGGACCGTGGTTGTGCGCCGGTTGCCCGTGCTGCTGCTGCTCCTCCTCCTCCCCCTCCTCCTCCTGCTGCCTCTCCAACGCCGATTGCTCGTGCTCCTGCTGCTGCTGCATTGCTCTTTCTTGAAGGGTCGTGCCAGCTGCGGCAGGGTTGTGGTGGTGGTCTGCAGACTGCAGGTGATGCAGGTGCATGTCCTGGCCAGTGGGGTCGTCGCCCACCGGTTCCTGGTGGGTTCCCTGCCCAGTAGCGGTGGTAGTGGTGCCGTTGCTACTGGGCGACGGTGGCCCACGGCGTTGTTGCTTTTGCGGGTGCTCGTGCTGGAGTGGCGGTTGCTGTTGCAGCAGCGGGCGCAGGCCAGGCAGGGGTGTCGCCTCCTCCCCAAAACCAGCCGTCGTCTTGAGGTCGGCAAAGCGGAAAGCGGGCAATTTGGAGGAGTTATGGCTCTGGCGATGGACATGCAAATCTCGCGGCGACGAAGGCGAATCCGCTCTCGAGGGATCCCTAGCGCCGTCTGGGATCGCACTGCTGGTTGAAATGCCAGGCGTCGCAGCCGAACCGACGTTGTTGAAGCCGGGATCCAAGTCGGGCATGCTGGGGTTTTGGGCCTGGACCTTGCCCTGCATAACTGGGTGTACCTCACCACGCTGCATCAAAGTCGGGGTGCTGCTAGCCATGATTGCGCATGAAGCCATCTCGTCGACCCTTGATTTTGGGGTGGCTTTTTTTTTCTCCTTATTTTTTGGCTTTTTTCCCCTCCTTCTTTCTTCTTCGCCTTGTTTGGTTGCCGCTGGCGTCCGACACCCTACGGTCGGTGTCCTCCTCGCGCCTCCGGAGCGCGGACCTGGCCACGCCAGTCAGAAGTCGCCTCGCAGGTCGCCCAACGGCCAGTCGAGTGGCCCTGTGTCTCGAGATCGCCAGCTGCAGGCGAATGTCGTCGATGCTAGAATATCAACTGCTTCGGGAACCATCTACCCATCCAGCCTGGTAGACCCCCGGCCTGTCGGTCGGCAGAAGCAACTTTGTAAGACTGGCCCCTCAACACATGAGCCCGCCCCAACACTGGCCAGACCGGATCTGGTATATGCCGTCTGTATGGCGGCGGAGACGCTGGGTTAAGCCGAGTCCCGTCCTCGCGGTCGGCGGATATGTGTGTGGGAGAGATGCGGGGGTATGCCAGCAGGCAGGCGGGCAGCAGGATACACTCAAAGGACGAGGTCTCGAAAGAAGTAGCTGGCCAGGCAGGGAGATGCTTGGCGTGTATGGCAAAGGAATGAAGAAGGCCGCAAACAAAAAAATAAAATAAAACCAAAGCACCAAGGAAGTAGGGAGAGACGCCGTTGGAAGGAGGGAGAGCGATGGAGAGGAGCCGGCAAAGAGGCTGGGTGAGCAGACTCTCCTATACTACCCCAAGGCCAAGCTCCGGCGCACATTCACGTCCAGGACGCCAGCGCTCGTCAGTCCGGACATCGGCAGGCACAGGCGTCGGGTGTAGCGGATTGGCGAGGGGGGTCCCCGGCCACAAGAATCCTCAATCCTCCCGAGGGCCACGGGTGGGTGCAAGGCGAGCGGGCAGAGGACAGGGGGGTAGTGCAAGAGGGGGATTGCCAGTCTAGTTTAACTCGCCCTCCTCCCATATCACACTTTTTGGGCACCAGGCGAGAGCCACAAAACTGGACCTTTGGCGCTAGGTAGCTTCCGAAAATCGACATCAAAGAGCTCTGACCCCCTCCTTCCTCCATCATCGATGTCGCGCCCTGTTCGCCGTCGGTCACCAGCGAGAGCGCCCGCTGGCGGCTGGCTGGCTGACGTGCAAATGGACGTGATGCGCATGCTCGAACTCTGCATGAGGCATCAACCCCGCACCCGCGAGGTAACGCAAGCCTCGCAGCGCCCTGCGCATGGCCTATGAGCGTAAAAGACGGGCGGCCAGACATCACCACTCGCCATCTGCGCCCCGGTCTCCTTTCTCCCCTTTTTTTGCTTGGTGGCGGGGGTGTGCTGCGGCAGGTCTGCCTCCCTCGCCTTCCACCACGCGCGACCCTAGGCGACGCACCATCAATCTTAGCTAGCCGAAAAGGACAGTGCGCCACCACCCTGCAGTGACCTGCATGGCTCCCCACCCAGCCAAACCCATATCGATGGCGTGGCATCAGTAGGTTGGTCGTACACCTCGGCCGGCCCAGCCATCCCTGTGGTCAAATGCCAGATCCAAGCCAGGAGGCGCCATGTGGCCCTCGGTGCGGTGAAGCCCAGTGGGTGCATTTGCGTCCAGCCATTGGCGGCGGCCACGCAGCCAATGGCAGCCACGGAAGCGCAGCATGTCCCGCGGCAAAAATCGAGCAGGTCGAGCAGACGGAGCTGATGGGCCGACCATGCTCTCTCAATCCTGAGCCCTGAGCCGCCTGATGGCCGCCGAGCGCGTCTGCCGTCCGTGCCCGCCTTCCCGCACGGCCCCGGGGTTCCATGTTTGTCTTCTGATGGGGCGCCGCAGCAAATCGTAGGCCGAGCTAAACATGTCCGGCGGGACGTGCGCCACCAACACACCTGCCCCGGCCTGCAATCGGCGCTGCAGCTTGGAGGCTGGAGGCTTGGAGGCTGGAGTCCCAGCTGGTGCCCGCCCAGGCCAGCTATGGACTTGGGGCGGCCGGTCAATAGAAGGGCGCTCTTGCTGGTCCGCCGCGTGCCAATCACTTCCGTTCGCAACTCGCGCATCCCGCTCCCAGCGCTGAGGTTGAGCACTGGAATTTAACGGCGCAAGGGTTCGGCTCTTCAAGGGGTCCAACCTGAAGTCAGCGAAGCGGCTCGTTTGCAGCAGGCCAAGACAAGTCGATGGGGCGGGTCTGGTTTGACTGGGTCCGTCCAACCCACGAACCCCGGCCTCTTGTTTGAACTGGGGCTCTGTGCTCGCCGCGCTGCGGGCTGCTGGGTCCTCGACGTGCTCCTGACACAACGGGATACCCAATGACCCTCGACCTCGACCCATGGGCTTTGGCTGTTTGCCATCTGCCCAGGTGGCGAGCAAAATGCGACACTGGCTGGGGCCGTATACGTACGAGCTACGTGCGCATATGCACGTGCGGGCGTGGGGCTGGGTCAAGACGGAATGCGCACATTTGGGATCCATCGAGGGGGGAGAAAAAAGAAAATCCTGTACGCATGCAGCTTCGGCAGTGGCTGGACAGGAGTGTTGAGGACGTCCTCCGATGACCCCTAATTGGACACAGGTAGCACCTACTACGCCAGCACGCACAACCTACATGTGATTGGCCAGGCGGGGGGAGGATCTGGGGCATGCCTGCGCACATCATATTGCACGAATATCTTTGCCCGTCAGAACATCTGAGCTAGCGGCGGCCAGCCTCGCAATATTCTCCGCCTCTCTCCTTCAATATCACAGGCATCCCCCATGAACCTCGAGCCGTCCGATCCTGTCACCCCACGCACATGGGCGAGATGCGAGTTATCGAGGCAGAGGCACTTATGTAGGTACGCGTTCTTATCTGCAAGAGGAGCCGCGCTCACGCTCGCACGCACCACCGCCCCGCCCCTCCTCTTTACTCCCTAGACGACGGAAGATTGTTTGGACAAGGCCTCTGGAGGATGTCAGCGCCGAACGGGCCGCGGCGCATGGCCCCGGTTTCTTCCTGTTCTAGCCTAAAGCACCATGTTGATCTTCTCGGACGTTCTGGCGGATTGGCATCGCGCCCCCTAGGGAGACATTACAGATACCCGCCGAAACACGCCAAAGCTGGAAGCCTTCTGCGTGCTTCACGTCAGTGCCATGTCGCATGCCGATGCCTTTGTCACTGCCAACGCTCGCATTGCATTGGACATCGCCGTAGAAATTTTGGTTTGTACGCAACGGTTCAGCCACCAATATCTAGCAAGCACTCGTCGCCTTTGTTTCTTAATCGTTAGTCTGTCCACCCGTGAGCTCACCATACCCCACTCGACATCGTGATCTTGCCCCTGTCACCCTGTCAATCGGCGGCCTTGGCCTGCATGTTCGTCCGCTGTCGGCGGGGTTGGATGCTTTGAGATAGTGGTCGCGGTCGACCCACTCAAAATGGACGTGACCATTCACCAGCGTCGTACCCAACCCCCCCTGGAACAGCTGCCATCGCAGACCGCGACTGAGGACTTGCGTTGCAACATAGAGCAGGAGGCTTACAGTAGCATGCCATGCCATTGCGGGGGTGGGGGGCGGTGGCTGGGAATGGAGGTACATGTATATTTAGACTTAAACTCAAATCCCAGACTATCAACTGCTGGCTCGCTCCGATTCCATTTCCCCGTAGAAGGGTTGGAGAGTGAGGAAGTGGAGTGAAGGAGAAAGAGGAAAGTGAACGCGCGAGGGAAAGATGAAAATGAAGAAATACAGAGGGAGAGAGGCGCAGAGGTATCACGTTCGATAGATAGCCTTGTAACCCTGTCAAGCGGTGACGGTCAAGGCGTTCACCTTCCAGTATTGAGATACACCACCGACCTGAGAAACAGCTGAAGCGACTCATAGGCTAGACCTAGTCTAAGGGGTGTATGTGGTCTAGAGGACGTTAAGTGGTTTCGGATGCGCGTTTCCATCTTGCCGTGAGAGCAAAGAAAAAAAAGTAGTGAAAAAGGCGACATCGGACGAAAAGGTACCTTGATATTTGGGTCGATCTCTCCCAGCCGTACAGTTCATCTGCCTGCCGAACCACGGTACATAAGACATACCTTGTCCTATACCCCCGTAACCAGTAGATCGGTTGCTCGACAAAGGGCAACGAGATCCGATGGAAGTCGAAGATTAGCTTTCTAGCGGCCAGCACTGGCTGCTTTAAGTGGGTTGGAAATCAGCAAAATCAGAGATGAAGAGAGAAATCCCGCACTAACGAGAAAGTGACGGGATGACAGAAGCGCCGTGAATATGCACCTGCAACGGCGCCGAGCCTTACTGAGTTTACAGTTGCGTTTGTTTCGAACATGACGGACCGATTTTCGGTTGTGTCAGGGTTTGTTGCGCAGTTGAGACCGGAATTTGAAGTCACTTGAGGGAAGAAAAGGGGAAGCAACCGAAGGAGAAAAAAAAAACAGTTCCCCTCCTTTGTGAATTTCTATTGCATCATACTGGTTTCCCAAGCAAGGTGGCGAATCTGGGGCGACCCCTATCATCCTATCACCAAGAGGCGGGTATGTGGGCATGCGAGACATGCCAGAGCCGGATCCCGATGACCAAATGAGGGGTCTTACCACGATGACGCTTCGAGTCCTCTGGCCATTGCCGTCGCACTTTTCGGGCGTGCCTCAAACGCGCCGGCGAAGGGCAAGAACAGACGATGCGTCCCGCCCCTCGCCCCCCCCCTCGTTTGCCGAACGTTGCGGATCCCTTGCATGTCACCTCCTGACGTTGCAGGGGCTTCGGCACGCATCGTAATGGCTGGCCACCACGCGGCCGGCGTCTTGGGCCCGCAGAGGCACAAAGCAGGTAGACTGCGGTACCATCTCGTTTGATCTACAGGCATCTCTCATCACGGAGCGGGCATTGGTGGCATGTGAGGATGAGGCTCAAAGAGGGGCCGTGGCAAACAAGGGAAGCGGACCCAGCATGGTGAGGCTTGGAGGGGGGGGAAAGGGGGCAACTGGGTCATGGAGGCCAAGCCCGCGAACAAGGACGACACGCGACATTCATGCTTCACAAAGGCCGGGCTCAAGGTCCTGGGCCCCGCGCCGCGCGCCCTGGCGGGGTCACAGAGCCGCAGCCTACCTATGGGTTCGGACCAGGCGGAGACGCAGCGAGCGCAGCGTTGCTGGGCGGAATCCTGAGATGTTCACGTCAGGCGGCGCCCGCTGTGTGACTCTGGGCCTGGTCCTGGCAGCGACCGTGGCGCAGAGCCCGCTTGCACGTCACGGGGTGACCGAACGCGGCGCCCACGGTGGACAATTGTTAAAAAAGTAGTAGGCGGATGGCGCAGTGCATGATGAATCACACGGGTCATCGCCAGCTCGTGGGGCCAGGCCCCGATTGCGACTGTCGCCCCTTCGGAGGGTTTGGTCGTGTTCGGAGGTGGCGGCGAAACCCGACCCTTGCGAGCTGAGCAGCCCCCCGTCCGCGGAGCATGAGGCTCTGCCCAGCCTCGGCTGGAGATATCCGTTTTCCAGCTCCGCCATGCCGTATGCATGAATATCGACGGAACGGAGAATAACTGATGTTCATGATCCGTCGCCCAATTGGGACCCCCCAGGAACCATCAGCCTTACTTCCGGGCTGACATCCCCCTCCGCCCCGGAATCCCCCCTTTTTTCTTTCCACACCCTTTTCGCTGTATGTCGGCAGCTTGTAGGTATTCCACACACACACGGCGGGTTGTGGGCTGCCATTTGGGGACGCAGAATCCCCGTGGCAGATTGAATCCCGGCATGCGTCCAGAAGGAGCCTCCCTGCCGATGTTCATGTGCAAAAAAAAGGGCCGCAGCGCAGCACATCATCGCAAGCGAGCGTTTCTCTATGCGCTTTGCCTGGGCGGTGACCTCCCCCCCGGACGCCCCCGACCGATTGGGTTGCGGCTGTGTGCGCACCCCCTATTCAGTGGCTACAAATTCGCAAGCATTTGATGTCTGACAGTCGTTACGCCACGCACGCCACGCCGGTGCTGGCTAGCGGGAACGCATTGCGACTACTGGTGCGCATCTGCGGGTGCGAGCTAGCTAATTACGGCCCGGCACTCACTCGGGAGTTCCTGGAATGGAGCCCTGGGTGGCCGCCAGGTGGCTCGATGCTTGGGCGGTTGCGACGGCTTGGTTGCCCGGTGGCATTCGACGCGCGCTCAGTGGCTGCGGAGGAAAGCTGACGGGCGTCGAGCGAGCACACAATCGAGGCAGTGTGACGGCGGCTGTGGGCCCAGAGCCGGGCGGCGGGACAACGAGAGCACCAATTGCGGTGGGGCCAATCTCCGCCGCTGTTTCACATCTGTCAAGGTGCGAAAAGTAAGGAGTCGATCTCGGGCGCGATTCCCTGTCGACGCTTGTCGTGGCTTGGGCGCCCAGGAAACACGACCGACCCCACAGCTCTTCCAGGGAGCCACCAGGGAATGCGACGGACCATCGAGGCTAGACCCCACTAGAGCACTAGAGCCCTGGCTCGCACGGCTGCCTGCGCAGCGGGACTGTGCCCTGGAGACAGTGCGGCCAGCGTGCGCACTGCCGCAGGCAAGCGAAGGAGGGGAGGATGCGACAGGCCAATACGCAAATCCGTCCGTCTGCTTGCTCCTGCGGGACGGGCGTTGGGCCCGTCGACGGCAGCCCTTATTGCATGCCGTGTGTCGAGGGATTGCTGCGCGGCCGTGGGATCCGACCCCTGGACCGTATCTGGGTAGGGCGTTGAAAAAAAGAAAGGACCGCACGAGTCTGCGACTGACCGAACGCCTACCTGGGCAGCCCCGACAGGCAGACAATTGACTTTGTATGAAACCATCCCAAAATGGTTTCTACGCAGAAAAAGAAACGGCAGCAATGAAGCCAAATTTATTTGCACGTCTGTGTTCAGCCCGGGCGCTCGCAAGAGTGGATGCGTACTATTGGCCTTATTCCTAACAAGGCTCGCGAGGCGAACGCTTAGCGCCTGGTTGCTACCAGCTGCCCTCGGGCGGCGCCAGATGCGCGCAGCTCAGGTCGCTGGCGCCAGTCATTCTGCCTGACAGTCGGCACGGAACAAGCCACGCCTGGCAGGCAGGCAGGCGAGACAAGACAACGCGCACAACAAGCAAAAGCAGCGGTGGCTGTCTCTTTGCTCGTGCGGGCCCAGGGTCAGGCCGGCTCAGGTGAGCGAGGGAGGCAGGGGAGGGGAGAGCGGGAGAGCGAGTGTTTGCGCCATCGATTTTCGCTTCCCGGGTCCAGATGGCCATTGATTGATCATCCAGCGTATCCCGCACCTGCGCTGGTGAAGGGGTCGGTTGTTCCTTTTTTTTTGTGTGTTTGTTTGTTTGTTTGATGGGCCCAGTGTAGCGGACAGATGCGCTCGTAGCCTCGTCGAGGCAGCTCGCATCCGTGCGGACGGTGCTTTGCGAAACAGGCCGACTGGCAACTAGGCCCGCTGCTCTGTGGGCGTTGCGCTCGGAAGGGGCCAGGCCCTGCATGCCCAAATGAGGGAGGGCATGCACACTACCGGGCGTGGAGGGCAGCACGCACAGCACGCACAGCACGACGGCTGCAAATTGACGCCTGCCGCGCGAGGCGGCGGCGCTTCTGGACTTTTCCTTCCCGCTACCTGGCCGCGGTGGCGGCTAGCGAGCGGAAATCAACAGCAGCGAGCCAGCTGGGGCGAGGGTCGGGGAGGGGGGGCAGGGGTGGCACGCCCGGCGAGTCGCGAGGCTTTAATTATCGCCGGCACGCGCAAATATCTGCGCGCGGGCGTGATTGGCCAGCGGCTGGCGCCAACTGACTTTGCAGGGTGCTATTAATAGCAGGCCGCAGTATGCCGCTTGTTTCGCCAACCCGCCGTGACTGTTGAGCGACGGAGGGAGGCAGCGCATGCCAGCCAGCCCCGCCGCGCGCTGGGGCCGATGACACCCCCCTTTCCCCTCTGGAGGGCCCTTCTGCGAGCCCGCCTGGGCGGCGGGCGCCGGCGCCCATTGGCTGCAGCCCGGTGGGGCTCTGATCGCATTTTTGCGTTCCATAACGACCCCTGGTCGATTTTGTTCTTTTCTTGTCTGGCCCTCGTCCGCTCCCTCGTCCGCTCCGAGGCGGGCGACAACAAGAGCACAGGCAGTGGGCAGTGGAGGCGGCCTTCCGTCCACTGTTTTCCAGTCCCATCTCCCAACCTTGGATTTCCCCGTCTCCCAGCTGTTGTCGCCCTCTCCGCAAGCCCACAAACGAGCACCCCGGTAACCAAGGAAAAGCCGCCTCGGATCCATCCCAGCACCGCACTGCTGGCCGCACGCCCTTCCAAACCGTCTTCAGGGGGGGGGGGGCAGGGCTCCATCCACCACCAGGCCCCAGCCCACACCCTATCGTCCATTTTTCCCTCCCCGTCCGCCACACACTACTACCTCCATCTCCATCTTTCAAACCATCGTTGCCCGCCATCTCGAACCTTTCTTTCCCTTCACCCCCCCTTCCCTCCTCTTTTCTCTTTCCCTTTCTCTCCTCACTCCCCTTCAACAGAAGCAGGCCAAGACGAGTCAAGAAAGCGGACGCGGATTCTTCACCAACGTGCATAACACCTCTTCGATCCTAATTGCCGACCGAAACCCGCGATTCTCGGTGTCGCGCCCCCTCTGTTTCCATTCTCCCTCGACCTTTTCTCCCCCCCCTCGTGGGACCCGCGCTCTTTGTCCGCCCTCAACAATGTGCTGACGCCTGCTCATTCACGGAACCCTCGACAATCCCCTCCCTCTTCTTCCGATCAGCTGCTCGCCCGAGGATCCTGACGCGCGCCCCGCAAAGACGCCACCGCAACAATACAAATAAAGAAAGAGAAAAAAAAGCAACAAAAGCAGAAACAAAAACCACAGGAAAATCGACAAGCGGCTTGCGCTTCGCTTCTCTCTCTACCATCGTCCCAGAGGTCTGGACCCGGATCCAGGTGGAATTGGCATTTTCCGACTTTCGCTTCAACCTTGCCTGGACGGCGAGCCAGGCTTTACGCCACAGGACCAGCCCGGCTCTGGTCTTGTTGACGAACAACGGGGCGTAGTTCGCTGGAGGATTCAGCAGAGCTGTCCCCATTCGCGACCTTGCCACCGCAACCCTCTTTTGGCCCAAATCGGCTAGGACGATCCACCGGCTTGTTGGCACAAGTCGACCAAGCCAACACAGGTATTGTCTGGTTCAACAGCGCGCGGCGGCGTCTGGCGCAAGCGAGCAAGAGGAGGCGTCTCCAGGCGGAACAGCAAGGGACCGCGGACGGGCCGAATATGCCTTCAGCTGCGGCCAGGCGATTGTACGAGGACCAGATCCCTTCGTTCATGTCAGTTTTCGATATAGAGTCAGAGGCCATGGACGACAGGGGCGCCATCACCGTTGTTGACCCAAAGATGATGGACATCGACTCGTCCCAGACCAAGCTGCCGGGCCACCAACAACCTCTCCACCCATCCGCTCTTCCATCTTCTGACGCTCTCCACAAGCACCACGACAGCACCTCGACCCAAAACACCGAATCAGCAGACTCCTCCCCGACAACGACGGCCTCGTGTACAGACTCGTCCTCCCTTTCCGACCAGTCGCCCTCGTCCTCCCCGGACTCTCCCATCAACAACCTAATCCCTCTCTCATCCTTCCCCGGCCCGACCTTTGGAGGCCTGTCATCAATGGCGTCTCTCACCGTCTCGGAGCCGACGCAGCGGCCAATGACCTCGCCCGGCCCTAGGCGGCCGCGCAACATGAAGGGGCTCTCAATACAACCGCCCTTCACCAATTCCCTAGCATCCACCCTGGCGTCGGAGCCCTCGTCGCCCGTCTTCATCAAGCCCGCAATCCCAGCCATGAAGCGCAAGCCCAGCCAGCTCAGCCTGAAGACCAGCTCACAAGATCTACACAAGCAAGCCCCCATACTCGAGGTGCCCTCATCACCGACTCTCTCGGTTCCTCCGATTCTCCAGAGGCGCGCCCTCAAGCACTCGACCTCGTCTCCCCACATGCTCTCCTCTCTCAAGTCGGCTACTTTTGGGCCCGTCGGGGGCATGACCATCCCGACCGTCTTGGAGCGCAACGAGTCTGGCCTTTCCGAGTTTTTGCGCCCATCCAAACCGCCCGCCCCGCCGCCGTCGTTTGGGTCTGCTATTCAAGAGGAAGAGTCGCCCATCCGAGCACAGGTAGCGAACCGGGCCGCCTTTGATTTCGAGCCCCACCACGAGGTCGAGAACAACGAGGACCAGAAGTCCCCTGGCTACCCCAACGGGCCGATTGCCATCTACAGGGATGACGTGTTTCTGTTTTCAGAGCCCTCAGCCGAGCAGGCATCAAAATTCGACGTTGTCATCAACGTCGCTCGCGAGGTTCTCAACCCGTTTCAGGCAAAGTCGACTCCGCCTGCGGATTACTCACCGATCCCCGACACTGCCATGACCGGCGCCAGCTTCAGCACTGCCTTCGAGTTCCCGCAGGATGGCGCTGCGACGCCTACCACGCCCAAGGCCCTCAGCCCGGTCAAGCAGCCCGAGTACATCCACATGCTCTGGGACCACAACACCGACATTGCCCCAGACCTGATGACACTCTGCGAGACGATTGATCGCAAGACCCGTGAGGGCAAGAAGGTTCTTGTTCACTGCCAGCAGGGTGCAAGCCGATCCGCTAGTCTGATCATCGCCTACGGAATGTACCAGAACCCGGAGCTAAGTGTCAATGATGCTTACTACGCTGCCCAGGCCAAGAGCAGGTGGATCAGTCCCAACATGCGCCTCATGTACTGCCTGCAGGACTTCCAGAAGGAAGTTTCCAAGCGTAGGCTCCCGCCGGCCTCGGCCTTGAGGCCGCGGACTGGCAAGAGCCCAACCAAGCACCGGGTGGCGCTCTCGGTCGATGCCATTGAAATTGCCCCCAGGGAGCCGTTGACGGCGCCGCTGCCCGATGAGGGCGCCTCCACCCAGAGTCCCGAGAAGAGTCCACTCAGGGCACGCGGTGTCTCCACCCCCGGGCGCGGCGACCCCGTCTCCCCAGGTCCCTCCTCGGCACCCTCCAGCTTCTCATGGTCTGAGAGAGAAGACGAGCGTGATCCCGGAAAGTTTGGCCGCTTCAACATGGACCTCGGCAAGCCCGAGCAAAATCGAGATTCATCGAGCCCGACCAAGCCTACCTTCTTCTCCAAGCCCCCTCCGTCTCCAGGGTTTGCGCCGAGCTCATTATCACGGCCGCCACCATCGCCTGGATTTCCTCCCTCTGCATTGAACCTCGCACCTTTCCCCGGCTTCGCCCCTCCAGCACAGTCGAGACCACCACCCTCCCCTGGTTTCGCCCCCGGCATGGCACCCCTCTCTTTACCCAAGCCCTCATCGTCTCACGGACTGGCTCCGATATCACTATCCATGCCCCCACTATCCCCCGGTTTTGCACCGTCTTCTTTTGCACAGCCTCCACCGTCGCCCGGATTCGGGGCCCACAGGCTTCAAAAGAAGAAGAGCGGTAGCAACCACAGCGGCGGCTTCGGAGGACTTGCCGGCTTCGGAGGCTTCGTGCCCCTAAATATGGAAAGCCTGCCAGAACTGCAGGCGCCAGAGAAGAAGCAAGCCCAAGCGCCTTCGGCGGCAACGCAGGTTCCTATTCTGCCGGCAGCAACCTTCGACGACGACGACGCTTTGATGTCCCCCCGAGTGGAGACCATGACGAGCAACCCTCTGCACCAAGTGCCATTCCCCGGTTCCGAGTTTGGTGGGATGCGCCTGGTCGAGGTACCGCCGACGCCTGACGCTGGTCTCTTCTCACCGCGTGAGACTATGTTCCCGAGGGATCCGTTTCACCCCTTTGCGCGGCCTACGCAGGTTGCGGACCCGAGAAGCCCACCAACAAAAGGCGAGACCCCAATCGTACGATCGATCGACGAACTCCTATGAGGGTTGCGTCCCCTGACCACTCTGTCCGATGGAATGATCGTTGTGTGTCAGCACCGGCGTTGGTACTGCCATCATGGCAGCTAAATCATATTCATCTCATTTGTATTTTTCGCTTCTAGTGTCCACGAAGATGCTTTCATTTTTCGAATTTCACTCCGATATTTCCCGACGCGCGAGCATGCACAGCGGGCGGCGAACTGGCGGAGGCGGCGAACCAAGAAAGAAAACCCTTTCGCTATCTATTATTATTCTTTTTTTTCATTCTTTTCCCTTTGTGTTTCCTACCAGCCTGACGCTAAATCGAAATGTGTAATGTTGAGGAGACAGTAAAAGATGGCAAGCGGGCGCATTAGAAAACGCATTCTTGTCCTTCTCTCTGTGCATGGGAGGGAGGGTTTGCTGCGTGAAAGGATACCGGCGCCTTCAGGAATAAAAGGGCTCCAACCAAACGTGTTGATCCTTGCATATTTTGGTCTTACTTCTCTGCCTGGCTTTTGCTTTACTCCTTGTCAAATACCATGTCAGCTATCTATTCATTTGTCATTGGCTACACGGCGTTTTTCTTCTTTTTCTCGCTTTTTTCCCCTTCTTTTTCTTCGTTTCTTTTTTCCTGACTTCAGGACCTGCGAGAAATTAGGGACTCTCGCCTTTTCACTGCCCAATGCGGCCACAAACTTCTCACACCAACATCTCGTGTTTTCTGTGTCTGTTATTTACGATTTCAGTTCTGGGGCAGGGGAACCAGGAATATATCAAACTGACAAATGATGCCCTTCTTGCAACTCTGTTACTCTTGTTTAACTTTGTAACTCCGCAAACAAAGCCGGGAGGGGAGCCCGAGTATTGACGCCCAGCCATTCGTCCTTGTATTTGTTGTTGCCCTCGTGGCCCAAGTAAGCCTCCCCCGTTGGCTAACTTGGGCTCTCGGTTTGCTTCACAGGGGTATTGGATTTGCAGGGCTGCGGGCGACCCGCCCCCCATCCCTAGAAATAGTATAGCCTTGTCGGTGGTGGCGCAACTCCATCCGATGCCTGTTTTGTGATCGAACGAGAGAAAATACCCGACGGACCATAATGGCTGGAGTATCAAGCTTCCGGTATCACCATGGCCTGCTCCATGTCTCGCCCGATCAGACGCACATTGCATGGGCGCCCTTGTTCCTTCCATGCACGTGGCTTGTCTCCCATTCGGCCTTGCCACCCAAACGCGGACATTCTTGCGATAATCAGAAGTGAAGAATCGATAATTTTGTAATTGTCTATATACACCTATTCTTTTTTTTCTCCACTTTCTTTCTTCAGAGTCTTTTTATTCTTCCATTTTCGTTCTTTCCCTCTCCTTTCCCCTACTAATCGAGAAATCGAAATGCAAAACTAGCAGGAGAATATCTCCCAAGAGGCAAAGAAAATTCAAGGGCCACATACATGTATATCTATATATATATACTGAACCGAGATCACAGTTATCACTGTGCCTTTTCCGACAAGGCCTTGTTCTTCTTGGCGGCTTCCTTGGCCATCTTCTCCTGGCGCGCGATGGCGGCCTCGACGCCGATGCCACCAAAGACGAGACCGACCCCGAGCCACTGCATGTTGGTCAGACGATGGCCAAAAGCGACAACAGAGAGCATCATGGTGAACATCTTGCGCGTCACGGTGACGGTGACAAGGAGCACAGATGAGAAAGTGGCGAGCGTGTAGACTGTAGACGCACCGACGGACGAGCCAACACGGTTAGAATCGAGGCGAGCCCAATCAGGAGAAGCAGCAGTAGCAGAAGCCGACCGAGATGGGGCCAGAGGAGCGGGGAGAGACTCACAAATGAAAACCTGGCCGACGGCACCACATGCAGCGAAGCCGAGCACGTCGGCCCAGACGGCCGGGTAACGGCGCATAAAGGCGAGGGCGGCCTGCAGCTCGCCAGCCCCGCCGGCGGCGTCCATGCCGAGCCACTCGCCCAGGCCGGTGTGGACCAGCCAGGGGCTGAGCAGCAGGTAGGCGGCAGTGACGGCGCCTCCCATGAGGTTGTTGGCGCACATCATCTGCGGGCCCGAGTAAGGGCGGAAGGCGGTGAAGATGTGGTCTTGGGTCGCGTTGGTCAGGCCGTCGAAGAGCAGGTTGATGCCCAGCAGGAGCATGCCCCAGGCGGTCTGGCCCGTCGAGGACACGGCGGCCTTCTTGTGGCCCTTCTTGCTGCCGCTGTGCAGCGTGAAGACGGCGACGCCGGCCGTGACGGCCGCGACGACGAGGTACTTGTAGAGCGGGTAGCGCTTGCGGAAGATGGTGACGTGCAGCAGCATGACTGGCAGCAACTTGCACGACTTGGCCAGGAGGAAGGTGATGTAGTCGATGTGGGCCAGGCTTGCGTAGCCAAAGGGGCTGGCCAGCGCCGTCGTCAGGGCCACCAGCAGCAGCGGGCCAAGCATGGACCGCGCGGGTATCACGGGCGGCACGGCCTTGCCCCTTGGCGTGCTGGCCACCAGGTAGACGATGCCGGTCGCGGCCGCGAAGCACGACTGGATCGTGTTGAGGAAGACGGGGAACTTGAACACCTCCGGGGCGCCGGGCGGCCCGTACGGAGTCGTCGTGAGCTTCTCTTGGAGATAGGCCCAGGTGAGGCTATGTGAAGGCAACCCAAGATGGGACCAGTCAGCCTCGCTATTCTGGAGCGCGCAAAGGGACAAACCAGGTCTGGGGCCTCGAGATCAAAACCCACAAGGAGCCGTAGATGCCGGCGACCGCGATGACGAGCTGCATCAGCCCCGCCTCGGCGTGCGTGTCTGCCGCTGCCACGACCTTGCTGTCGGCCTTGGCCTTCCCATTCTCCCCGCCCGACGGCAGCGGCCGGTCGTGTTTGCTGATGAACTCTGACGAGAGTTCCCTCTGGACGGGTCGTGCTTGCTTGACGCGAGCCATGGTTGCGGCCAATCGAGCGTGGTTCGAGCGGCGACGGGCAGAAGGCGAGAGGTGTGCGGTGGTTGGTGCGGGAGCGAGTCGAGGGGCGCCGCCGTCGCGATTGGGAGCCCAAGGACGCGCGACGAACACCGAGGCTGCACCGTGCTCGCTGAGCAGGATTTGGGTGGCTATGGGCAACCCTGGTCAATTGGGAGATAACGACGGTCGTGCAAGAAAATAGGATGCGGGCATGCAGCGCAGAAAAGGACCAGGTTTGACGTTGGAGACAACGCGACACGACCGAGGAATCGCGCGCTTCGGCCGTCGCAAAGCTCGATGACAGGCTGGCATCATCCTTCGCTGGAACCACCCCTGGAACAACTCCAACCCCACGGGGCGCCGCCCCCATCCGCACCAAGAGCTTAGCAGTGCTATTTTTAAGCTTGTCGGCTATCGGATCGCGCCCACGAAGCCGCCCTTAGCCAGGTACCCCACCCTCCTTGTTGCCTGAGCTGTTGCAATCCCATTGGCTTTGCCATATCCATTGTTTGGTCTAGTCTAGTACTTGCAGCCACCTTTTCGTGTTATCCGACCAGCTTTGGATTCTCGACCGATGCGGAACAACAGGTGTCGTATATCGGCTTGCGAGCACAGCCTACATCAGCAGGTAGACGGGAGCCATCAAAATTATCTCTCTGCAGTCCTGCCTGAAGGTAACCTGTTCCTGGAGCACGTCCATTTCCTAGTTACTCCTACCGGAACAAGAAGAAGAAAAAACCATCGCATCGTTCAAGAGACTTTTTGGTTTGGTTTGTTTCCCCAATAAATATCGTGGCAAAGATTAAGTATGACGACAGCAAGAAAAGGGGGGATATGTATGACAGGCACTATTGCTATGGTAAAATCTTCGAGGGTATTTTTTTTCGGGTATTTTGCTCCAAGACGCCGCCTCAGTCCGGCCCAAGTCGTATGTGCAACCCCGAGGTGCTTGAGAACAAAAAGATGTGTTTTCAGGTAGAGGGAGGACAGGACACATGAGTATAAAAGCGGATGGATGGTGTGGCGAGAATCGGTACAGACAGGCGACCAAACAGGTTCGATGGTGACGTCTTGAGAGCGAACTTTGTGACGAGGGAACAGGAGCGCAACCACAGACCGTTGGCGAAAAATCCTCCGATGCGCTAGAGAAGGTGTTCGGATCCAGCCAGCCTGGGGGTTCCAACTCAATTTCTGGGTTAAAAATGGAAAGCTTCGATACGAGAGAGATCGAATCAGACAAAAGCGGTAGTGGCCAGTCTATGCCAAAGCTGGTATGTGCTGGAGACTTTCCGAGGGCGTAATTTCATGCAAAATCGTCGTATCAGTCGTATCCAGGGCACTGGACCCTGTCCGTCGTCGCCTGGCAGTCTTTTAGACCATTCTTCGTTGGGAGAAGCCGTGGAGACGGTGATGAAAACAGAGATGGCCATTGGAATCAGAGACACTGGGGGGCTGAATGAATGAGGTAGAGTCGCGGGATAATAATGTGCCCTGCCTGCGGCCTTTTTTTCTTATTTTTCTTTGGCTGGGTTTGGTCTTTTAACTTTCTTTTTTCCCTTTTTTTGCGACGATGTTGTTGTTTTTTTTGTGGTAAAGAGACGGGAATGAGAGGGAATATGTGAAATTAGAGATGGAGTGGCAGCTGGTGGAAACTCAGGTCGAGGAATAACAGGTAGTCGTCGCATCGTGGTGCCGCCGCTCCGGCCCGCCAATAATGGGTCAGTCAGCCTTGCGGCAAGTCATGTCTGGATATGCCTCGGAAGAAGTGAAGGGATTACCAAGGTCCGACCGAGAAGAAATAAGAATTAGAGACCCCAAGTGAGACAAGACTAGTTTGTTGGAGAAAAGAAGCTCCTCCAGAGCTATGCATGTAGGTAGGTGGTGGATCGACGGGCAAGTGGATGCAGAGCAGAGATGGGCAGGCTGTTGTGTGGAATGGCTGTTCGAGATTGTTGCATCGTGCAACCCAGCTCACTCTGGCTGGGTGGCCTGGCTCCGGCGCATCTTTTCGGCCTCAAGGTTCTCGTAGAGCAGGAACAGAGCGCTCTCGTTGGCCTTTGCAGAGCCCATGATGGTGAACATGCGCTCACCCGTCTCGTCATGAGGAGCCTGTGAGCAACGGAGAGGAAAAACGAGTCAGCAGAAGGCGGGGTTTGGTCTATACGGGATGTCCAATCGTACCTTTGCAATGGAAATGCGGGCGCCCGATGTTTTCCGGATCTCGCTAATCTTGCTGCCAGCCCGGCCGATGATGCAGCCAACCATGTCGGCGGGGATGCTGATGTTCTGCGTCTGGATTTCCTCGCCGTTTTCATCGTGAGTCGGGGGTCCTCGGTTGGCCGCGTCCGAGTCGGAGCGACGGTTGTACGAGCGCGGGCCGCCGTTGCTGAAGTCAGCGCCGTTGCCAGTGCGCGTTACTCTGGGGCTGCTGTTGTAGTCGCCCCTCGTAGCCGCATTGTTGTAGCCGGATCCTCCCGTAGTCAGAGGTGGCGCTCCGCCGGGCTGCGTCCGGACGACAGGGTTGTACAGAACAGTTCCTGTGCCTCGCTGCCAGTCGTCCACCAGACACTTGCAGATTTCCCAGACAGCCCTCTGGATGCCCTCGGGCGTGCCCTGGACCTCAACCACCCTCTCAGTAGACTGAGGCAGCATATCCTTCTGCGCAACCATGCGGACGCCAGAGACATCCTGGATGTGCTTGATCTTCAGGCCCTGCCTGCCGATGATGGTGCCCATCTGGTTGTGCGAGATGAGGAGCTTGATGGCTGTTGTCGGTGTAAGTGACGGTGCATACAACCATAGGATCCTGGGCCTATTTTGTGGTACTTACGATGCGTCCCATTGCTCTGAACGACGCCGCCCATGCCTAGGGTCGGGGCGCCCTCGAGGAGGGCACGCGCGACAACGGCGTATGCCTTGGAGATGGCGTCGCAGCCGCCCGTGATGGTCAGGACGCGGTCGTGCACGCCCTGGACCACCTTGCTGACACCGGCCTTGACACCCGTCTCATCGCGAAGGTCGGCCACGTTCTTCCCACCCTTGCCGATGATGACACCGGCCTCCTTGGAGGAGACTATGGCGCGCACAGTAAGCTGGGCCTGGGCATACTCCTCGTCGGTCTTGGGCGCAGGTTCTCCGTCGGGGCCCAGACGGGGCTCCTCGTCGCCGACCTTGAGGTGGTCCAGGCTGTCGCCCAGATCATTTACCAAAGCGTCTGGTGCGGACATGATGACTGGAGTGTGAGGAACGGGTTTGGAGTGCAGACGCAAAATGTTTGTTGCGCAGGGAATGGCGACGGCCCCCACGTAATCGCTCGCAAGTCGGCGAGGGGTGGTGTAGATTGGTGCGGCGGAGAGCTAAAGCCGACAGGGTCCGTCAGGGTTGGCTGTCGCGCGCGCACAGGGCGAGGACGAAACAGAGCTGCTACGAGTTCCCGGTGAGCTGACCCCACGCGGCGCGGCGTTAGCGAGGGCAAAGTCAAGATGGCAGTGCTAGCCTAGAGGTCGCATGTGCACGCTGATGGCAGCTCGATACAAGAGACGGCGTCGGCCGTGGGATGCGACAGAGGTGTGAGAACAATGCTTGCGCGCGCGTGTGTACCTGTGTGCGTGCGTGTGCGTGTGTGTATGTCTGCTCGAATTTGAGGCTGCTGCCGGGGGAGGGGATCTACAGCACGAGCCACACAAGGTTCGGTGCAAGTGGTCTTGTAAGGGTTGCTGCTTGGTCTCTGAATCGGGACGCGAAGCGAGTGGCGCAAGGAGATAAACACGATGCGGACGGGGCATTCCTCGAGGGGAAAAAAGGTTGAATAAGGAAAAGAGAGAAAAAAAAAGAAAATTCAAAAGACGCGCAAGATACCCGAAACAGTCACGCAAGGCGGGGCGATGGCGTACCTTTTTCCTCCGAGGCAAGAAAAGCTTGGTCAATTGCCTGGGATTTTTTTTTTCGAGAGGCGGGGTGTGGGATTTTTTTGGCAGTGATTTCGCTTGGTGGCCGGGGGGTTAGTACTAAGATAAGGCCGCGATTAGACGAGCGCGGGAGCGACGGGGGCAGCGGCCTAGGCGACCCAGAGCTGGTGGTTGGCCCGCAGAGCTCGGGAGGGGAGCGATACAGGCTGCGAGGGCACGGAACCTCCCAACAACGGGCCGAGACAATGGCGCAGAGCTAGGGCTGGCGGCCGACCGGAACGGTTGGGGTTCAGGGCGCGGAGCACGAGGCAGACGGCGGCGAGGGCTCGACAGGCCGACGAAGACGAAGGGCGGGGGACGAGATGGAGAGGCGGAGTGGGAAGAGGAGAGGAGGCGAGAATTGACTGGAGACGTGGGCGAACGAGGATGCGGTTGTGTGTGGCGTGTGGTGGTGATGATAGGGGGGGGATTGGGTCGGCTTTGTCGTGGAGAGAGATTGGGGCGAGGGCGCCGGTTGAGTTTGTGTTTGGGTGCGTCCAAGTGAGGACTGCACAGGGACACTCACTGTGAGACGGCAGGCTGCTCCGGGAGTATGTGCGGTAGGTCGTGCTGGCGGTGGTGATTCAGTGCATTGTTGTTCGCGCGGCACACCAAAGGCTAAAACACCATGGATGGGAACTTGGGGGGGCGGGACAGCACAAGAGCGTGGGAGGGAAGGAAGGAGGGACAGAGCCGACGAAGCTCGCCGGGTGGAAACAACGAGGACGAAGCTGCCCTGCCCGCTGGACCCAGCGTGTTTTGGCCTTTTGGCCTTCTCCGCTTCAACCTTCATGCAGCTCTACAGTACGTAGATTTGACCACCTACTTTACTGGCCGTCCGCCCGTTGCCATCACACACTGCGCCCGAGCCGACCAGAGGTGCGGCAGGTACCAAGCCATGTACCCCATCTGTACCTAGGTAGCTAGGTACCTACGGGCTTGCCCGAGGTAGACCTGCCCTGCCTGCCTGCCTCTTCTTTCGAGCAGCAGCACATGGCAGGAACGGTACGGCGCACCTCTACGGCCCCAGCCCCAGAAGCCCCCCGTCATGCCTCCTACCCCTCCCGCCGCCAGTTGTGGTTTGTTGAGACGAGACACGAGGCCGGTCGCCGCGCATCCTGCCATGCAGGACTGACCCATCTGCGCTCCCAATGACTTGATGTCACCGGCTACGTGGTGGGAGCGAGGGCATAAGCAGCGGGCGGGCGGGCAAGCATGATGGATACCTGGGCATGTGGATAGATCCCTGTAGCGTTTGGTCCTGGGTACGTGTACCTCCGGGAGTATCGCCTAACTGCACACAGCTGCGCTGCTTGGCTGCCCTGTTTGTAACACGACGACCTGGCCCCCTTCAGCGGAGCTCCCACGCGTTCATGTTGTCGTGCCCGTGGTGCCGTGGGGAGCAAGCACGAGCAGGTACCTATCTAGGTAGGTAGGTATGTGTGTGTGTGTGTGGGTGTGTAGCTTGAGGATGTCCCCGCACTGGCTAAAGCCGCCAAGCAAGCACGAGATGTCGAATGTGTCTAGAAGCCAGGGTAGGTGGACCGTTGTTGCGGGAGTCGTTGGAATGGAGTCTGGGGCGCCCGGGTGGTGGTGGTGGTGTTGGTGGCCCAGTGCACACCCATTCAGAGAGCTGCAATGCCCGGGGTGCCTCCTGGTCGGTCAACGAACGCTAGGACAAGCCCATTGCGGTTCCGCCCCAAACCCTTCCCTATTTACCGCCTCCCACCCTTTACCTGGCTTATCAAGTCCGGGGGAGGTGTGCTCCCTGTCCGGTTACTGGGCATTGGTAGCGGCAGGGCTGGAGACGGATGCTCCAGACGCCCACACCTATCCACAGCCCCGTCGCCTGTGGGCGCATCTTCTCTGCCTACATATGTACCTGCTGCATCTACCTACATACCTGAGCATATGCATATATAGATAGGTAGGTGTACGGGTACCTCTAGGCACTGAAACACTTGCGTGCGGATCGCATCGAGCGGTTTGCGGGGTATGTGCACAGGCCGGCGAGCGACAACCGTGCGATTGAATCCATGTGCGTGCAATGGGCGGCAACAGAGACAGACACATGCGAGCGCAACAGGCTGAGGCTGGACCGACGCATGGAAACAGGCGGTCTGGAGTCGCCAAATGGGCTAACCAAGACACGGGCAGAAGAACCAAGGCCGCAAGGCGAGCCTAGAGAGGCGTCTAGCTGGAGCTGGTAGGGGGGCTAGAGGCAGCTACTCCTACCTACATACCTATGTAGGCTCCTGGCCTCCTCCGAGCAGTGGGCGATGCTCGGACGCGTTGGGTATCACTGCACATGTCATCAAATGGCCTGGCACCTCTGCCAGTCCGCCCGCCTCGTCCAAGCAGGCCGACCGACCCGGCGTGCGCCAGGAAAAAAAAAAGAAAGAAAAAAAAGGGCCTCAAGTGTCTGGTGCCGAGCACGCGCAGCAGCCCGCCCCAGCTGCATCCATGCCGGGTTCTTGCTGCGTGCAGTAGCTCCCCCTCGCTTATGTGCGGCAAGCAGTTGACACATGGCACCTCATTCGTCCCAGCGAGGGGGGCTCCGGCGCCGTGCTTCTCTGTTGAGACGCATGCATACTCATTCCCTGCCACCTGCTTGTGCGCACGTCGGCCTTGACTCCCTTCATGCATGCATCGACCACCAGCACGGCCACTGGCCATTGCACCAATGAGCTGCTCCCTCGGCGGCCCCCCATTCGCTGCTGCCCGGGCCTCAGGTGATATCGACAAGCTGCCGGTTTGCTTGCTTTTCTGTCCCCCTCTCTCCCTCCCTCTCCGCGGAAACTGTACCGTGGCTAGTTACCCAGCCAGCATGTAGGGAGATAGCCAGTGGTTTCAGGCTATTTATGGTGCACCACCGTTGGTATCTAGAAATCTTGCCGTGATATCGACAAAGATGACGTAAATACGAGAGAAATTGACTGTGCATGCCATGAAGCCACCCAACATGTTGAAGCACGGAACCGGCGACTGGGACCTTGTCTACATATGCTTTACAAAATTAATCTGCTTGGCCACAGCTGTGTTCGTTTCATCGAGTTCGTGAAGCCGGGCTGGGGCTGGCCTTGATCCTTCTCGCCCCTGCAGTGCATCTAAATCTCAGGATACATATGATCTAGCGGCCCAGGGTCGGCCTCATCTCTGGCGTAACTGGACTTCGTGCTCGACCCAAAAGTTTCGACATGCTCTGTGTCCCCAGTGCTCAACCCACCACTCCCCAAAGCTGTCCTCGACCTCGAAATCGACACCCTTGACCCGCTCGTCCCGTTTGAGTCCGCAGATCACGCAGGCTTTGGGTGCAGTCGGCACCAGCTTGGCCGTCTGGACACTGGGCTTGTCGGCGAGCTCAGGAATCCTGGGCAGCGGCTGCTGATCTTGGGACTGCTGCTGTGCAGAGTTCGCCGCTGAGACCGCGGACCGAAGCCGCCCCACGATACTCCGCCAGGCTGCCACGACGTCAGCCGCCTCGCGTTCCTCGCGCGCAGCCTCAGCCTTGTCGACGCCGGCAAGCTTCATGCCGCCTCCTTTACCTACTGCCGGTGCCGCCGAGATGCTCATGCCCTGGGCCAGAAACTTGTCGCGCTGCCAGCGCAACCGCCGACCGGCAAGCACACGGGCGGCCACCGTCACCAGAGACAGGTATCCGCGCAGAAACGTCGCCGTTGCCGGGTCCGCCAACACTCGGCTCCTGATAGATGCAGCAGCAGCGCCGCCAGTCATCGTTGGCTTGAAAAGTGCGCTGTTGGGCAGCTCCAGGAGCGGGCAAAACGCCGCGAGCAGGATCGAAGGAGGAGGCACGTTGATAGGTGGTGGAGCAGAGTCGTCCAGCTTCTTCGCCGATGGCTCGTGGGGCTTCCCTGGCGCCGCCTTCGCTCTTGCCTGATCGGGGGACGTCGAGTCCCAGTCCCAGCTAGAGCGTTGTCTAGTGTGTGCTGGCGGATTCTTCAGAGATGCTTTGCTATTTCCAACGCTAGACGTGGAGGGCAACGGAGGGGATGCCACCCCGTCGCCGACATCCCAGTCCCACCCCGCTGGTTTGGCCTCTTCACTTCTGGGCATGGGGCTATCAAACGAGTCCCAACTATCCTGATAAGGGGCATCGTCAATTTTGGGCGGGTTCTCTATAGTGGGCCATATCGTCACTGGGGAAGGTGTCTTGGCCGTCGATTTGAAAGCCAAGTCCCCTGGGGGCCCGTCTTGTTTAGGAGTCGTCACCGCTAGACCAGGGAAGGGGTTGCGCTCCTGGAAGGACGGAGACTTTGGGGGTTGCGGGTAGGCGTTGCCGGTGGAATCAACCGCGCCGAAACTGAGTGTGGAGAGCAGTTTGCTCGGCGGCTCTCTTTCTGGGGCGCTCGTGGTGGCTGGCCCACCGCCAAAGCCATCGCTGAAATCTATGATTTCGGCAGCGGAGGCCGGGGGTTTCGGGGGGATAGAGGCTGGGGCCACTGTCTGAAAGTCACCGAACTCGTCATCATCGTCCAAAACCTCCTCACCATCGTAGTCGTCGGCGTCAAAGAGAACGTCGGGGTCCGAGTTCTTGGGTTTAGCGGACACTTCTGCCACGGCTGGGGGTGACAGGTCCCACGATGGGACCTCTGCATGTGTGTCTAGCGTGGGAGCGTGTCCTGTAGGTCCGGCAAGGTCGACCAGGTTGTTGGTTATCATGTCGAGTGTGGACGCCCGGATCACCCTCGTTCGAGAGGGCGGGGGTTTTGATGAGGAGGTCGGGGCTGCCGACGAGGAGGCAGAGACGACGGTGGGGAAGGTAGAGATACCTGGCGTTGGTCTCGGGGGCGCGGGAACAGCAGCACTGGGGGTTGCAACCTCAAAGTCACCCCAACCATCATCGTCCTCGGGCGCGTTTTTGTTTCCGACAGCATTGGCCGCTCCTCCGCTGCCGAAGCCGGACATGGGTTGCGCACCCCAAACACCGCTGCTTGAGGAAGCATAGGCGCTGGGCTGCTGCTGCTGCTGCTGAATTCGAGGCCATTGCTGTAATGGCTGCGGCGCAAAGGGTTTGGACGAGATCGAGTTCGAGGCGCCATGGCCGGAGCCGAGGAAGGAGAAGGGATCGTCGAAGGAGGGCGCCGTCGGAGTAGGGGCGGGCTGGCCTCTCTGCTGCGGCTGCGCGTCCTGCGAGAAGGAGCCAAACTCAGCAAAGAGGTCAGCAGACATCTCCCAGCTGTGCCGGTCCGCAACGGGGATGCAGGCGGGAGTCGTGGGCTGGATTGAGTTTGATGTCGGGCGGTCGGATCAAGAGAGCAGCGGCAATAAGCGGGCGCGGCCCCACCGGCAGGCAGTGGCAAGCTCGGACGAGGGCCAAGCAGATGCGACCAAAGCAGGGGGTTGTCGGTTGAGGTGGGCTCTGGATTGACGCGTTTCGATGGCGAGCTCGACGGGTTGATTCGCGGTGTTGCATCTCCCATGAAACACCAAAGACCAGCCAAGTGTGCAAAAGAGTCGCTCGAGCCCGCGGAAGAGCCAGGCGGGGGATGGGGTTGGTTTGGTCCAACTCGGCCGCTCGCTCGCTGGATCAGCCCTGGGCTGAATGAAGCGCTGTCGGCGCCTCAATCCATGCGCAGGAGCGGGATAGCGTTCGAGGCCGAAGGTCCAGCTGCCAGCCTAGTGCAGTGGCCCCACCCCAGACAGCACAGGCCGACGGCAGCCCAGGTGGCTGACAGGGGTCTGGAGTCCTGAGGTGAGGGAGCGACGGTGGGCGGCGAGCGGGATTGGCCCTGAGAGCACGCTGCTGCCCCCGCAACATGGCAGACCCGGCGGCGCCATCCAAAAGGTTTGATCTGGACCCGTCACACAGCTGGGAAACCCGAAAAACGACCAAGGACGAGAAACCCCGCCCCTTCTCAGCCAGCCATCGATCCGCCCGGTCGGTACCTGCAGATCAATGTGCGTCCTTGACGTGGCGAAACACTGCTGCCCCTTGGACTCGTCGCGACCCCGAGCCTCGCGCAGTGCTGTCGGCCTGCCTGCTCTGGCATTGCCGTGCTTCGGAGGGCGACCCCTCGGCGTATTTAGAGCGGAATATATGCCATAGCGGCCTCGCCTCGCCCCGCCCCGACACAGTTGGCAGCCATCATCGGCTCCATGCTGGCCTTTGGCGTTCCGACTCTCCCGTCCGTTGCTGTTCTCACCGCTGCCGTCCATCATCTCACCGAGCTGCATTTGTCTTCTTCCCCACCTTGGCCCAAAATCACACACACAAACACACATACACACAGCAAAGCACAGGACTGGGTATTGGCAGACGCACCAGGCACTGGCACTGGCACTAGTGACTAGATACCCAACTACAAGATGAGGTCTTTGGACGAAAGCAGGCATGTCAATATCTCGGACCTCATCCATGTCCATCCTGGCCCGAAACTAATCCCTCGCCCGCCACGCACAGGGGTCGATGGCAGGAAACTGTCAAGCACAGCGCCAGCTTTTCCGAGCTCCAGAGGGCGGTGAAGCTCAACGGCCCCGCGGGTCCATGCATCGCTGGGTGCCGGTCGGTTTGCTGGAAGGTATGCTTTTGGCATCACTCGGGGGCCTCTGGTGCTGCCAAAGCCGGCTTGAGATGGACACTGACCCTGGCTTACCAGGCCTTCCTTCTCTTCCAAAGCGTGCCTGCTGCAGACTGGTCCCACACTCTGCTGGAATCCAGGAACGCTTACAGCTTGCTGAGGGACCGCCATCTGCTCTTTATCAAGCATCCAGAGAAACTTGCCGAGCTCTCCCTGGATCCCTTGGCCGATGTCCCAGAATCTCCCTGGGACGCCTTCCGCCACGACGAGCTGGTCAGGGCCGAGATTCTGCAGGACGTCAGGCGGCTTCCCGACGAGCCCTCTTTTTATCATGAGCCCGCTACCCAGACCCTGATTCTCGACGTGCTCTTCCTGTACTGCAAGATCCATCCCGAGGCCGGCGGCTACCGCCAGGGGATGCACGAGTTGCTGGCCCCCATCGTCTATGTAGTTCACCAGGACGCCCTCGACCGTGCCGGCCCCTCCGCCGATGTTCTGTCCGATCCCGCCATGGTGGAGATGCTGGACTCATACTTTGTCGAGCACGACTCCTTTGCCCTATTTTCCGCCGTCATGGCCAGGGCCACAAGCTTCTATGAGATTAGCTCTTCTTCATCCACTGCCGGCGACTCGGCTGCCCCCGCTGGTCCGGGAGAGCAGAGCGCGATTGTGGAGAGGAGCCGGCAAATCCATGAGGTCACGCTGATGAGCGTAGATCCGCAACTGGCAAATCATCTCAAAGCCCTTGAAATACTGCCACAGATCTTTCTGATGTGAGTGCCTCCCACATGAAGAAACAAAGAAAGAGAGACTATAAGTGCGAGCTGCTCATAGGAATGCTTGCACATGCAATAGACGCTGGATCCGCCTCCTATTTGGCCGCGAATTCCCGTTTGAGCAACAGCTCGTCCTTTGGGACACCATGTTTGCGCTTGATCCCTCGCTAGAGCTTATTGACCTTGTATGCGTCGCCATGCTCATCAGGATACGATGGACTTGTAAGACACATTCTTCTTTTTTTTTCTTGCTTCCTTTTTTTTCGACTTGCTGCATGCTTTTTCCCCCATCCATGCACGACCCAACAGGCATATTTTTTTTAACTCCGTTTTCTGTCTTGCAGTACTGGAGATGGATTATTCGTCAGCGTTACAGACGTTGCTAAAGTACCCGGCCCCTGAGCCGCATCACGGCCCGCAGACATTTGTCGACGACGCCATCTACTTGAAGGACCACTTGAACCCGGCAGGCGGGGCAGCTCTGGTATTGAAGTATACAGGCCGCTCCCCGCCAGCAACACCTGCTTCCACAGCTGGGAGCGGCTCGCGGGCGTCAACCCCAAGCCTGGTGGCTGCCGGGTTTGCCGGGCTGCGACCACGGTCGCTCGGCGCCCGTTCGTCGCCCCTATCGTTTCCGTCGCCATCTCCGTCTGCCGCAGTCCGCTTCGTGCAACAGCAAGGTAGCGTTGAGACGCTCTTTCAGGGCGCGGCAAAGAACTTCTTTGACCGTGGCGAGCGCCTGGGGCTCAACCAGGCCGTGCGGGATGCCGTTGGCGAGATCCGGCGCAATGTGCAACAGGGGATACAGGAGGCGCGCAAGGCAGCGGCTGCGTCGGGAACCCCTAGAAGCCCTGGGGCAATGTCACCGAGGGCGGGGGAGACGCGCGCATCAAGCATGGCCAGGCGGAACCGCCAACTGGCGACCATGTTGGACAGCGCAGTTGCTGAGCTCAGGAGGCTGGCCGCCGAAACTAGCACGCTTGGGGACGACGCTGCTAGAAACGCACACAAGACGGGCATCGAGACGGCGGCGGCGCGCGTGCAATTTGTGCAGGTCTATCTCGAAGACTCGACTTTGCAGCTTCCAGACGATGAATCGAGCGTGGCGACGGTGGCGGAATCGCGGCTGACGGGCAGGCAGAGCTCGCTGGCCGGGGTGGCACTCGACACAACACCTGTGGTGACCAGCACCGCGGCCGTGCTCGAGGCGGTGAGAGCTGACGCAGCTGTGACGGCGACAGAGGACCAGGCGCAGACAAGAGGCAGCCACAAGCAAGCGGGGCGCATGAACACGGTAAGCACCCTGGCGTCGGGCGAGCCCGTCCCCATGGACGTTTCCGTGTCCGAGGAGCCCGAGCCAGGCATTTGCAAAGCCGATGCGAACAGCCGGATGGACACGGAAGGCGCTAGGCCAGGGACCGAGTCACTGTTGAAAACAGAGGCGGCAGAACCCCTGGTCGAGTCGCCCCTCGGAGTCGCCGTGGCGACAGCAGCCAGCCAGCGGCCATCGGCGCCCATCCCCACCCGGTCCACGATCGCGCAGTCTTCCTTCTCGTGGATGCTGGAGCCAGACACGCCGCGGCTGTCAGCCGGAGCAGCAGCGGGAGCAGCAGCGGGCACAGGATCGCCGGCGCCGTCGCTGCTGCGATCGTCACGGGGGAGCCCATTTGGATCGTCGTCGTCGTCATCGTCAGCGCCCCCGTCATACCGGAAGCTAGTGTCGGCAAATGGTGGCAGCGGGGCGAGCAGCAGGGAGCGACACGCGTTCTTATTTGGCGAGGTGATAAGCATGGACGCGGATACCGAGGCGGGGCGGTGCAGGCCTCCCACGTCGGATGAGATCTTCGGGCTGGAGCCGCTCAACCAAGCGCTGCCACGCGACGACACGCCCCCGAGTCAGGCACCGTAAGGGGCGGGGGCTACTACTTGGGCGGGATTGGGGTCTCGAGCATTGACACGGGCCTGACCTGGCCGCCTGGAAGCGGAAGAGCTGCCGAAGCGGGCAGGCCATGTGGCAGGCAACTTCTACAGGCGCCGCCCGCCCCCACAAAGTCGCGCCAGGGGTCCAGCGCCAAGCACGTACCGAGTCTCTAGAGATATGAACAACCGCAGGCTAGCTTGATTTTGAGTTTTCCAGAATCTAACCGATTTCAACAGCCAGCATGGGCTGCGTGCCCGGTGCCTGGCGCCCGGCTCCCTGCTTATTTCGCTGTGGTTTGACATTTGCACCCCGCCCGCAACGCGCCAGCAGCCTCCGCCTCGGGCCAAGACACCGGGATAGAGTGTCACTGAGGCCGTCGTTGAGCCCGAGGCCGTCGTTGAGCCCGAGGCCGTCGTTGAGCCCGAGGCCGACGCAAGGACCGGTCAGACAGGCAGGCGTGGTGGCGGTTGGGATACGGCTCGATACGATCCAGGGTTGCATTCAGGAAAAAAACAACAAGTTAAATACCACGCCCGCCGCACCCTCAGTCGCCACCACCGGCAGCTGGATCACCCCTCAGGCCATCCTCTCGTTCTTCTAAGCCATCGTCCGAGTCTAATTTACCTTCGTTCGCTCCAAGGTTCAGATAATCCGGTGCCTCTTCCACCACACTCGCCATGCGCTTCCACGCCGCCGCCGCCGCCGCCACTTGGCTGGCTCTTGCTGCCGCCCAGGCCAATCCTGCCTGCAACGCTGACTGCCAGGCCTCGTTCGGCGCTGCCTTGGCCGCCGAGAAGGCCAACTGGGCCACCCCGAACTTCGACCTGGACCCCTTCTACACCACCCCCGCTAATGCCACGGGCGCCCGCCCCGGCGACATCCTCCGGTGGCAGGAGATCTCGTCCTCCGCCATGGCGACCAACTTCACGGCCGTCCCCAGCGGCATGTCTCTCACGCGCTTCATGTACATGAGCGAGGACATCAACCGCAACCCCATCCCGGCTACGGCCTTCGCCCTACTGCCGCTCTCTCTTCCGGAGTCGGGCGTGTTCCAGACCACCGCCTGGACCCACGGCACCGCTGGCCACTCTCGCGTCTGCGCCCCAAGCAACCAGAAGAACCTCTACTACGCCTATGAGGGCCCCCTGCTCCTGGCTGCGGGCGGATTCGCTGTCATCGCCCCTGACTACGCCGGCCAAGGCAGCGACATCCCCGGTGGCTTCCACTACGAGGCCGGACACATCCACGCCGCTGACGTTGCTTATTCGCTCGTCGCGGCCAGGAAGGCAAGTACATGCGGTGCCCGGCTGTGCCCATCTCGCTGCGAAATATGCTGTCGTCAAGTACTAACATGATACCCACCTCTGGCTTAGGTTATTGGCAAGTATCTGAGCAAGGACTGGGTCGTGGTCGGCCACAGCGAAGGCGGTATGACGGCGTGGCGCACCAACCAGCGCCTGGCTATGCCTCAGCAGGAGGCGCTGAAGGAGGCCGGCCCGCTGATCGGCGCCGTGTCCATCGCTCCGGCCATGACTCCCGGCGACCTTATCCTCAAGTCGTTCAGGCTCAGCGGCGACAAGCCCAACGGCCCTTCCCAAAACGCCCTTTACGTGCTCCAAAGCCTGTCGGCTATATGGCCCAAGGAGTTCCCGCTGTCCGAAATCCTTACGGAGCGTGCCAACGCCCTCCTCCCGCTGCTCGACAGCGGCTGCATGAACTCGGGCGCCGTCCTGCTTTCCAATCTGACGACCAAGGATGTCTTTAAGAGCCAGGCGTGGCTGACCAGCCCCAAGTTCTTGGAGTGGCAGCGAACCTACAACGGTGTCGACGAGCGGCCGCTCGCCGCGCCCATGCTGGTTGTCCAGGGCGATAACGACCAGCTTACCTACGTTGAGCAGTGCCTGGAGAGCTTCAACCGTACCTGCAAGGGCGACCCGGCCGCCAACATCGAGATCCGCCTGTACCCGGACCTTGGACACGGCGGCGCTCTCGACGCTGCGCAGCCGTACTTCATGAAATGGATTTATGAGCGCTTCGCCTATGGCTCGCCGATGGAGAACGGATGCCGCACCACCAAGGCGGTGCCCGTGACCAACAGGTACCAGCGCGACCGCCCCAGGCCCTGAGGGGCCGGATGTTCAATTCTGTTCTACAGCCCACCCAGCAGCAATCAAAAGCACGACAAGCAAGGACCTATGACAGCAACCCATCCAGCCGCACTCGAAAAGTGAGGCCGGTTCAACTACGAGGCACGCATTATGATTAAGATTCAGACACCCTGGTTGGCAGTTTATATACTAGTATAATTTAATATATCCCCCAACCATGGATGCTACCCTTGCTCAGCTGCCCCACTCTGCTGGGGCCTTAAATCCCAATTGGGCATTGTTGTTGTGCACTCGAAACCACGGGCCCGATTCCACTCTCGCACCACCCCACCCTGGCCCCGCCTCCGCTCCTTCGGAAATCGTGAGTGGATCAGCATATCTCCGATGGAATTCTTGTTTACCTAACCTAGGGTATATACGTCAGGCTTGAGCCAGGGCTGGGCATCTGATCTCGAAGCAAGGCAATCTATGGCAGTCTAGACTTGTATCGATGTTTTGAAATGCAATGGATCAAAGTGATGAGGAAACCCAGGCTCCGGCTACACAAGCAGCAAAGAAGACGAAGAAAAAAACAATGAGCAAATGACGATGGTCTTTTCGACGCCTAGTTCTCCCGTGTGGAAACCCGTTTGTAAACCAATCTTGTCGCTCTGCAGCTCCTCGCCCGCAGCCGTACTACCCGCCACCGGCTCCTGTCGTCCCACCTTGGCGTCGGTTTGGATTTTATGGAAAGGGCCGTGTAAGAGCAGGAGTCACCCCGTGTGCGTGGAATCGTGTGTGAAATGACAGCGGCTTTGGGTAAGCGAGACCTAGTTTCGTTATTTGGCGCCCCCAAGTCCTGCTTCTCCCCTTGGTTTCTTTTCCTTTCCCGTGCCATCTTGCACCTGGCGCCCGCCATGTCGCTTGAAAAAAAACCATCTGGACCATTGAACCCTTGCCGAGAAATCACTCCTCGCTGTTGTCCGTCGAGGTCTGACACCATGGGTGCGCCAGGACTTGGTCAATGTCGTACCGCTGCGAGACGTCGCGATTCAGCATCTGACGGATCAAATCGATACTCTCATCGCTGATCGTGTAGGGCACCCTTAAATCCCGGTCCATGATCTCGTCAATGCTGTAGAACGGATTCTCCTTGTAGATTATCGTGTAGAGTAGGATGCCAAGCGCCCAGACGTCCTGCTCCTTTCCACCATACGGCTTGCCGCCGAGAACCTCTGGAGCAGCGTAATCTGGGGAGGGAGGAAAAAGTAGCGAGGTCAGATTGTTGGCTGTGTGCCTGGACAACATGTGGACAGGTGGTGAAGAAGGAAGGAGAAGAAAAGACAAAAGCGGGAGAGAAGGAAGGCTCACCAATGGTGCCTACGAATACGTCAAAGGGCCCGCTCTTGATGTATGCCGCACTACCGAAATCGATGAGCTTGATGTTTCCCTCACCGTCCAGGATCACGTTCTCGTCCTTGATGTCGCGATGGACAACCTTCGCCTTGATGTGCAAGTGATGTATCGCGCGCGCCACCTGCACAAAGATGCTCCGGCACTCGGACTCCTCCATGTTGCTCCGGAGCTCGATGTAGTCGAACAGGTCCATGCCCGGAAGGCCGTGCGGCGCCATCTCGATGTAGTAGTTGACCTCGTCCTCGAAGAAATCCTCCATCTCGACAATGTTGGGGTGCCGCAGCCCGTCTCGTCGCAGGTAGTCCAGCACATGTATCTCGAGCGGGACGGTGCCCAGCCGTCGGTCCCTAGTCCACGTGTCCACCAGGATGCGCCTCTTCGTCACGTACTTCAGAACCACCTTGTGCCCGTTGTCCTTGTACTTTGCTAGCTTGACCTGGCCGTATGCTCCCTGCCCCATCTCTTCCAGTATGACAAAGCTGTCAATCGTCTTTTTGACAGGCATCGCCGCCTCTGGTTCCGGTTCCTTGACCGCGGGGCTTTCGGCCGGCGCGGCCTCGTCCTTGGCCTTCCCGCCCGCGATCTTGGCCGCTGCACCCATAGCCACGTCTTTGATCTGCTGGGTGATTTTGGCTATCGATGTTTCCTTCTTGGGCTCGTCTGTGTCCGATCCTATCTCCTGCGGGGTGTGCGCCGGCGTCTGCCCGGGCGACGGCTGATGAAGTGGTGTGTTGGTGCCCGAAAGCAAGGGAGAAGTTGCGCCAGAGCCGATCATCGCTCTGGACGAGGTGTGCAGGTGCCTAGAGTAGGTTATCCAGAGCGCATACACCATCTCGGATTTCGCCTCCGTGCTCACATCGTCACCAGAGCCCCCGAGGGCCCACGATGATGTCTTGGCCGCCGCACCAGAAACGGAACCTTCGTCCTCGTCCTCGTCCCCTTCCTCCAGGACCGAGTCCTCGTGTGTGGCGGACTGTTTCTCGCTCTGAACCACGCGCATCTGTATGTCTATCTTCAGCTCGGAACCATCACGGTGCTTCGCAGGGAGGCCCTCGGGCCGCAGGATAGATGTGCCTGTATCGCCCCGACCTTCGCGAAGAGCCAGAAAGGCCGATGCCCTCCGAAAGCTGTGCTCGGGCACCACGATGCCGTCGACGAGCTGGATGTCGTCTTCGCGGGTGATTATTTCCAGGAGCTTGTCAAAGTCCGGCACCAGGTTGTTGATGGACAAGCCATCGGGCTTTTCGTGTCCGAAGAGAGCCCCGCAAAAGACCGAGTTGGAGCTTTTGATCTTCAGGTCGCTAGTGCCCACGACGATGATGCCGGCGATATGTGGAAAACTCGACACCCTCAGCTCCGGCTTTCCCCGGGTCTGCTCGACAGTTGCTGGGATGTTGACACGCCCCGAATTGCGGCACGTGTAGAAGCGCCGCTTGTTCAGTTGCGCATAGTCGATCTCGCCGGTACTGGGGTCGATGCCCTGTCGGGGAATGCGGGGTATGAGCTTTCCAACATCCATGCCGGGCTTCAGCGATGCGTCGCCCCAGATCGCCGCCAGCGCGCCGTCAAGCTTGTCCACGATTCCCTCCTCCCCGAGGGTGACGGTGGCGACGTCCTCGTGTATCTCCTCCAGGACCCAGATCAAGCCGACCCGTTTTTCCTTAACCCATAGGCTGGCAGACCCTGTAGCCCCGTTCCGTTTTTGGATCGGCACTACATCGCCGCACAGCAGCACGCCCCGAGACTTGCTGGAGTTGTTGGCGGATGTCTTGGGTGATCTCGGGTCCCCGTTGTGCACCGTCTGTGGTCTTCGTGAGTTCTGCTGCGCGGCGGTCGTCTTGGAGGACGCCTGGGAGCGCGAGTTAGGCTTGCTCAGGAGGTGTGCCGTGATTCCGCCGCCGCGACTCCCCAGGAGACTGCTTGAAACGGCCCGCGCGGCTGGCTTTGAGGGCATGGCGGGCTCGGTCTCGGCAATTTCGCGGACCCGGACCTCCTCTGGCTCCTCCCCCTGTAGCTTCTTGGAAAGCCAGCTCCTTCTCTCCTCCTGCACCACCTCGAGGATCCCCATCTTCCGCACCTCGGCTTTGGTAACGCCGAACACCAAGCAGGCAAGGTCGTTGGCTGCCAGGATCGTCCATGGAGGCTTGGCCTCCGTGGTGAAAATAGCCTGCGCAGCCGGGACCCATCTCGTCGAGTGCCCATGCACGGCGGGCGCCAGGGGCATGGTGAAGTTCCCGGCCGAGGAAAAGGACTGGGCGGTCGTTGGGGACACCACCGGTTCCGAACCCGAGGAGCCAGCGGCAACATAGGGCTGCGCCATGGCCTCCACTAGCTTCTGCTGCATCGACGCATGTGCGGTGTCGGTCAGGGTCCTCTTGAGAACATTGGGTCTCGCGGACGGCGGTGGCGAGGACTGGGAGGTCTGGTCGGTTCCGCCGCTCTCGTTGGTCGGAGTCCTCGATGAGTCGGCCGAGCCCGACGAGGTGGCTCCGGTAGAAACGGAATGCGGTGGCCTAGCATCAGTCGCGGTGGCTTGTTTCGCGGACAGAAGCGGGGATGCCAAGGCAGCGGGAGCGGCGATCTGGTCTGGACTTGCAGACCTCGGGATAAAGTCCCTATCGAACACGTTCTCGCCCGAGACTTCGGCTGGGCCGGTCAGAGGGCCGTGGGGCACGGCCGGGTCAGGGTTCGGGAGGTTGCCGGCGCCGACGATATTGGCCTTTGCCAGAAGCTCCAGCATGCTCTGGGCGTCGTGGTCGCCCGAGACGCGGGCCTGGGCACTCGCGATGGCGGCATTGTTGGCGTGGGCGGGTGCCCAGCCCATGCGGTCCTTCATGAACTCGAGCGAGCGCTTGAGTACATTCTGGCGGTTGTGTATGAGCTCCTCGGACTGGTTGGCGAAGGAGAAGGAGTGCAGCGACTCGGAGGGGAAGCGAGACAGGTCCTCGGTAAATGTAGGGGATGCGGGCCCGGGCGAGAGCGAGGCGCTGCTCCCGTGTGCGTGCGGCAGCATCAAAGTCATCATGGAGGCGGACCGCGGCAGGCTCACCGAGGGGCTTCGCGAGGAGGGATTCGAGGACGTCGGGAGGGTCGGGGCACGGACAGGATGCTGCTGGCGGATCCGTCGAAGACCGGACAGGCCCAGGCCGTGGTCATGATCTGTCATGATCGGGGATCTGCAGCGGAAGATGAAGAAAGGAGGATAGTAGCAGGCATGGTCAGCTGAGGCACCAGGCTAGTCGGGCATAGCAGGGCGCCAACTTATCCCGACAGGCGGGGCTAGATTGGCGCTCGCAGCTACGGCAAGGGGTGGACCGGCTGAGTAACGGGCGACGCCAGAGCGTGTTGGGATGGTGGGCAAGGGGAGAGGGAGCAGAGCCAGAGGGCAGGAGGGCGAGAGGGTGAGAGGGCGAGCATCGAGTGAAGCGGGCGCAGCGAGGCATGTGACGGAGAGGCGTCGCAGGCGGGTGAATGGCTGGGCCAGCAGGACGCGGGGTGCGTGACCAAAACCAAGACAGAGGGGGCCCGAGCCCAAGGCAGGCGGCGGGAGCAGCGGGCTTACCTAGTAAGGGTATCGTACTCGGCGGTGGCGGCGCCGGCGTCAAAAGAAAAGCGGATGCGAGCGCGGTCGGAGCTCTCGCCAATGACAGCCAGGTTCCCCGTGCTGCGGTTCTTTGGGATTTGCAGGCCCGGCGAGAGCTTGGGGCGGCCGCGCTCGTCCCCATCGTGGTGTTCGTTGGCGCCTGTGGGTTTGGAGGCGAGCCGAATCAGGACAAGGACAAGGACCGGAGAAGCGAGCAAGTCACCGCAGGCCGCCGCCAATAAAGACGAGACAGCGGCAGCCACGGGCGGCGGGCACCCTGGACGATGCCGGCAGGAGTCGTCGCCGGTGGCGTCGAGGGAGGCGACTCACCATTCTCCGGGGCTCCAAGGTATGTCTGGCGCATAATTGGGCGAGGGGCTCCGAGGCTGCTTGAGGCGGTCGTCGGCTTCGGTCGAGGGTCTGGCGAGGGGTGACGACGCGGGGGGAAGTATTATCAAATAAAAAAAAAGACAGAGGGAAAAAAAGCCGAACGATAAAAAAAATAATAAAAAAATAAAAAAGCGAACCCTGCGGAGGGTGGGCTCGCGGCCTGGGTGGGCTTCAAAACGGCGGGCAGCAATTATTCGAGCACCCGCACATCGGGTTGGACGACTTTGAAGAGGCGCGACGACTCGCTGCTTGGTGGTGCGGTGCTGTTCACGGGGGGCAGCGCGGGGTTGGGGTGCTTTGTTGGGTGGAGCTCGGTGCTGGGCTGGCGGCAGCGGCTTGGCAGAGGCGCAACGTCGAGGGAGCGATTTCTTTGTCTTTTTTTTGCGGCCTGAATCATTCTACGTGTTGGCAGTTTGCGCCGCTGTAAAGGCCGCCGCACGAGCTCGGCGGGCCGCTACAGCCTGGTCAAGGGCGATTAATCCTCCGCTTTTGCCAAAGACACCTCCCGATCCGCCGTCGACAAGCTGCGCCACAGAGCAGGAGGCGACTCTGGCGCTGGGCGCAAACTGAAACCAAGCAGCGGGTAGTCATTCGTAACCCACGGTGGAGCGCCCGCCCAAGTACAAAGAAAAATCTCCACCCCAGGAGCCCTTTGGGGCGCAGAGATGCCGGATGCCGTCACAAAACAGCAAACACCCTCCACAGTACGCTCGAGTCTTCAAAGGCTCGGCCGGGGGCGTTGGGGCGTGCCAAGGCTGGGAGCTTCGCAGCAGCGTTAGATGCCTCGCCTGGCGGGTCAGACGGCATGGCGCATCCTCGCAATGTGCGGCACGCACGTGATCCCCCATGCCCAGGGCGCCGGCAGCAAGGACAGATGATGGCCGAATTTGAGGATCGCCTTCTCTCGGCGGGCCACTGCTGCCAGGTCGCTTGCTCATTTAGTTGCTTGTTGTGCCTGCGCTGACATCATAACGCCTTTGCAAAAACAATCACAATCACAACCGAGGGGATCTGCTCCCAGAAGGACAGGGAAGCTGACTCGGCCGGCAAGAGCGCAGGACAAAACCACGCTTGTCACCGGACCCAGCAACAAGGCCCGAGAGCGTCAGAAGCAGCTCGCGCATGATTGACCACCCTCGCACACCACCACCTTGTCTCCAGCGCCCAGCATGTTGCATGTTGGCCCCTACCTGATGCCCGTGGAGCCATGTCAGCCGGCGCTGGGCGGTGGCGGCCCAGTGTCATCTGTCGCTGCAGCCCTCGCCCGTCAAGGGAGGATTCCGGGCCAGGGTCGCTCGCCAACCTGCGTAGGTACGAGGTACAGCCTCGGAGGGGGGGCGCACATCGGCGGTGCTGCGTTGCCTCGAGACAAGGCGACCGGGAGGCTGCGCCATCACGCGGACGCACCATCCCGAGGCGAGATGCCGCAACCTGAGGAAGGCTGTAGGCACCGGAGCACAGCTGCTGTGAGACATGCGGGCAAGAGGAGGTCAGGCGCGTTGTCCAGGGCGGCCGGCTGTGCTCCCGCCTGCCACGGCGATGGGCAAGGACGGCGGTCGCGACGGCCGGGGCGAGGGGGCGGGGGGATACGGGGCAGCGTTGTGGGGCCGCTTCTTGCAGCGGCGAGGGCACCGGCACCTGCTGCCGCCATGCCGCATGCACTGACATGCCACCGCGGCCGGAAGACGCACGGCCATGCCATGCCGAGCAAAGGACAGCAGGCCGGCTGTCTGTGATCTATCTAAAGTGTTTGTGCTGGGGCCATCCCTATCGGTAAGGCAACGGCATGGGCAATTTGCCCAACTCTGTGGCACCTCAGCTGCGTAGCCGCCCGTGGTGGGTGTGTTTCCGTCCATGGCCTTGAGCCCATCAGTAAGCACGAGGGGCAGGTCGCACTGGCTGCACCCTAGCGTCAGCCTGACCGATCAACGGTCTACCCCATCCGCGCCCCCCACCCGCGCGTTTGGAGCACATCGACATGTTCTGATGGGCCCGTGGTGGTGCCGAGATAAGAGCCAGCGTTGCGTGCTCATGCCCGTGTGTGCTGATCATTCGACACCCCTCACCCTCACCCCCTCCCCTCCCCTCCCGCCACGCCGCGGCCGACCCTGCATGCCTGAGGAGCCCGGAGTGTCTTGTGGTTCTCTGTCGAGTCCCGTGTGCACGACAGAGGCCAAAACAAGGGTCCAGCGCGAGGAACCAGGGCCCAATGTGCGCCTTGGCCCTGCATCCATCAACAGGCTGCGAGGGTGTGTCACAGAAGCGATCATCTGCGGTGGTACAGATGCGCCAGGCAGGGCAGGTTCAGCAGCAGAAGCGTCCCTGTCGTCCTTGTCGTCCCGAACGCCATGGTGCGCGTGTGCCAGGTCCTCGGGCGGAATTCCCTCTGCCCAGGCTTCCCGACCTCGCCGGGCGCTTTGGGCCCTTGTTCTTTGTAGATGCAGCCAGCCACCACGGCCTCGAAAATCCCTCGCCTGGCTGAAGAGGGATGGGCGCCGAGGTAGCGGTCAGCCGCTGGCTCACGCTGAGGCGAGCTCAGAGCTAGGTCTAGACTGCTGCAACTCGAGGGGGAAAAACGGGCGACAGTGTGGCCGCCGTGGTGGGTGGTGTGGACGGACTGGGTCCCTGCTTTTGGCCAAGACACCACTGGCAAAGCTACCAGCCCAAGCCGCGCCCCCGAGTCGGCAACCGTCTGCCGCTACTTTCTCGACGGGGACTGGGCCGTTGAATTAGATAGTGAAGATACTGTACATGCTGTCGCTCTGGCTGGGTCGCGACTTGTTTTTCTTCTCTGTCGCCCTCCCCGCTCCCCTCGTCGGTTTTTTTTCCCTTTCTTTCCCTGTTTTTCTCTTCTTCTTTTCTTTTTTGCTGCAGCCTGGCTGGAGGTGCCGATCGTGCTCCTTCTTCCCCTCCTCCTCCTCCCAGCGCCTGCCACTGAGCCATCGCACGCACGCGTCGGCTCTGTGCGCTGCCCAACCGCCGCCCACACGGGCAAAGTGAACTGGACCGCCCGCCTGCCTGTCCCGGACTCCCGGAAAGCACCGCCAGCGCCGGACGCCAGTGCGAGCCCGATTAGCCTCGACTCCCCGTGGCTCTCGGGCCAGGCCACCAGGGAAGGACCCTGTCGCGACTGTCGGCCTTCCCTGCTCGACACTGCCAGCAAATTTAATCGGCGCCTCCTCTTTCTTTTTCTCCCCTCGGCGCCGTGGAATCTGCCAACCTCTGTGCCTCTCTCGCCGGCCAGCGTTTCCGTTTCCCACACTACTCGCCGCCGCCCCGCCGCATTCAACCCAACAGCTCGCCGCCCGACTCCGCTCCAGTGCCGCCTGGGCGCGCCCCAAGCTCAGAGCCAGATCGCCGATCCCCACCAGCGCTCAGGGGGGGCTGATTCCACCCAGCCCACATCGCGCCGCCCGACGAACATTCCGATACCACCTCGCCAGTCCTGTCGCCGCCCTTGGGCCAAGCAGCAACCCAACGTGCCAACCCATCCGTTCCTCGCCCTGGGCATCCTGCGGGGGCAGAGCCCGCCACCGAGCCAGCTTGCTACCCTGTCGATCGCTCGGCCTTGTTTTGGGAGCCAGGCCTTGTCCACGCCTGTGCTGAGGGGCCGACGCCTTGTCGCTTCTTTGCGGATGATGCCTCGCTCGCCCACGCGAACGCGGCTCTCCAAGTTCTACGGGTGAAAGCAGCATCGCGCCTTGAGCTGGACCTACAAGACAGAGGAGGGACAAGGATCAAGAAGGTATACGACACTACGACACCGCGCGACCCTTCTTTTTTTTCTTTCTTTATTTCTTGGAAACGGCAAACATGGCAGACGCAGCGGTGCCTTCCGCGGCGGCACCATCCCCGGCAATGCCGGAAGTGCCTGCGCAATCGAATCAGCAACAGGAAAGCCCTGCCGACGCTGTGGGGTACACGCCACAGCAAGAGCCCGAAGCCGCCATGGACGCGAACCCCAAAAACCGCCTCAAGGGCCGGCAGAGGCTGCTCTGTGGACTATCGCGCATCTCGTCGACGCCCTCACTGGCCCAGCTGGGCACCGGCCGTCCCCGCTCTTCCTCTACGCCTCTCTACAGCGCCGCGGCCAGCTTCTCGTGCGTGAGCCTGTCGCCCACCTTGGGCCCAGCCTCGGCCGCATCCTCGCTCGGCGGCGCCCAAACCCCGACCGGATCCTACATCTTCCCGCAGCAGTCGCCCGCAGACCTGCCGACCGCGCCGATAACCGCCCCCACCACACCAGCCGCAACCGAGTCGGTGCAACTGCACGGGGGCATCGAACAGCGCCTGGCCATACGCAAGATCGAGGGTGGCGCCGCCGCCGCAGCCATTGCGACAACCAATGCCGCGCCAAGCGTCGCGCTCCCTGTCGAGGTCCGGTCCAAGAAGTCCACCTTCAACATGTGGGTCAAGATGCCCCACGAGATCAAGGTGCAGATCTTCTCGTACCTGCGGCCGCGCCAGCTCGTCCGCGCGTCGCGGGCATGCAAAGACTTCCACCGGACCTGCTTCGATGGCCAGCTGTGGACCTCGTTTGATGCCTCCGAGTTCTACAGGCAGATTCCTGCCGATTCGCTCGCCAAGATCATCGTTGCCGCGGGTCCTTTCGTCAAGGACCTCAACCTCAGGGGCTGCGTGCAGGTCGAGCACCACAAACGCGCCGAGGTTATAGTCAAGGCTTGCAAGAACCTCATCACGGCCACACTGGAGGGGTGCCGCAACTTCCAGCAGGGCACCCTACACAGCCTGCTACGTACTAATGAGCGGCTGACATGTCTCAACCTCACGGGCCTGGGTGCCGTCACCAACACCACGTGCAGGATCGTGGCCGAGTCGTGTCCCCAGCTCGAGATGTTCAACGTCTCTTGGTGCGAGCACGTGGATGCGCGGGGCGTCAGGGCGGTCGTGGAGAAGTGCCCCAGGCTCACGGACCTGCGCGCCGGCGAGGTCAGGGGCTTTTATATTCGCGAGGTCGCCGAAGCCATCTTCAAGACGAACAACCTGACGCGGTTGGTGCTCGGGGGATGCAGCGACCTGGACGACGGCTCCCTGCGAACAATGCTCCATGGCGTGAACCCAGAGATCGACGTCCTGACAGACCGGCCGGTGGTGCCGCCCAGAAAGCTCCGTCATCTAGACCTCAGCCGCTGCACGCAGATCACGACTCACGGCCTCGGCGCCCTGGGCCACTTCGTACCGGAGCTCGAGGGCCTGCAGTTGAGCGGATGCACGGGACTTACAGACTCGGCCCTCGAGCCGGTCCTTGCAACGGCCCCACGCCTGACGCACCTGGAACTTGAAGATGTTCCACAGCTGACCAACGCGATCCTCTCGGAGCACCTGGCAAAGGCGCCTTGTGCTCCTGCTCTCCGCCACCTTACGGTGAGCTACTGCGAAAGTCTGAGCGACGCAGGCATGTTGACTGTGATGAGGGCTTGCAAGAGCCTCGAGACGGTCGAGATGGACAACACACGGGTCAGTGACTTGGTCTTGGCCGAGGCGGCCGCCATGGTGCGGGACAGGGCAACTCGTTCCAAGGACAAACGAGCCCGCCCGCGCGTGTCGCTCAATGTGGTTGTATATGACTGCCAGAATGTGACATGGACGGGGATCCGGGAAGTTCTCTCGCGCAATGCCGAAGTCGCAGCGTTTGGCCGGCAAAATCAGCAGCAGCAGCAGCAGCAGCAAACCCGGCGCCAGAATCGCCATCATCAACTCTCATCAGGCCTTGGTTCCCGACCAAGTGTCGACACACCATCCCCCGACACCCAAAGCATGAGCGGTAGTAGCAGCAGCAGCAACAACAACACCAGCAGATCTGCTTCTCCATCCACGACACAATCGCGCAGGCCACCACCGAAACCCACGGCGGCGCAACCAACATACCCTACCGAAATCATCTCGCTCAGGTGCTTCTACGGCTGGCAGATGACGGTGGATGAACACACGAAGAGGGTTCTGCGCGGCGACTTCGCCGCGGCAGCACGACTGGAACGCAAGTGGGCCGAGTACATGCAGGCGACCGAGGAGGCCGGAGTTGGGGGTGCCGGTGGGCGCAGGCGGAGGCGGAGAGCCCGGGAGGCCCAACAGGTCCACGCCGATGAGGAGGAGGGCCTAGGCTTCGATCCCCTCGGCGTCGGCCGGCGTCGGGCCCGGACCGCCGCATGCGTGGTCATGTGAGCACAGCAACCCGCCCCGAGAGGCAAATCAACCTCCTCTGATCTCCCCGCTCACTGTGGTCAGCAAGAGACGCAGCAGCGATGGGACGATCCATCACATCTTGGACCAAGCCGGAAAGCAGACTCTTTGCTTCTGAACTCTGTGCTAGCGAGATCCATATGGACCGTTCGCCCGCACATTTAGTCCTGTCATTTTCGACGCATCTATTTTTCGTATATTTGGAGGGTACTCCATTGGCGTAATAGCGTAGTCTTTTGGGAGAATTGATTTTTGGTTCGTCTTGTATTTCTCCGTCCCGTTTTCCTCCATGTTCTTGGGCTCTGTCGTTCTGCTCCCCGTGCCATCCCTGTTCCATCGGGCGCTGCCATGGGTAATGCGTTTCTTTGCTTTCATCCTTTCTTATCAAGTTGCAACCACTTGAGCCGTCCCTGGGCCCTGCTCGCAATCAAACATATAGACTATCGCTTTTTGGGGGGTTCCACCTCTGTGTAGTTATCAGACCCCCTTCCTTTCATTGCAGACACGACGGCGCATCAAATTCTCGATAAAGTTCTTCCACATCCCCGCGACGCGAAAGCGCTGCTCATGCACACACAACTCTATCTCGGATCCTCGGCCACCTTGTTTCAGCCCAGCACGGCAGTGGAGTCCCTGCGCGGTTAGCGCTCGCTCGGCATCTATGTAGACTATGTGCTGCGCTTCGTGTCACCTGCGGGGGGACGGGCGGGCCCTGGGGAGATGGCAGCATCTTGTTTCCGGAAAACAAACGACGGCTCCGTACGATGCCCTGCGTGATAGACAAGCATTTCGGACCCGTCTGCGGATGGACAGTTCAAGCACAGAGGCCGGGTATCTACCTGCCGACTCCCGATTCAGTATGAAAGTCGGACAGATTTTTGTGGGATAAATCGAGGCCCGCTCCGAGTTGCTGGCCAACGAGTCGAGGCCGTCGTAATTAAACCAATCTAGCATGTACATCAACGAGGTGAAGAAAGAAAGAAAGAGAGAAAGAGAGAGAGAGAGAGAGAGAGAGAGAGAGAGAGAGAGAACTATATCATGGACACAATCAAAGTACTAGAGTGATGTTGATCGTGAGCCAGGTTTGGGACGGCAGGCATCAAGAGTGACAAAAGCTCAGTGGATAAATTTGGTGGGATCGCATCCTGTCGGGGGTCCACCTGCCTTCTTTCGGGCAGAAATAAAGCCCCGCACGCTATTGACAGCAGATCTTGGGGCGCGTGCCAATAATAGCCGGCAACCGGGTTTTTTGGCCACATAATCGCGAAATCGCCGCACAGTGAAGCAACGCATGCCTCCAACATTAAACTCATCGTACCACCACACCACCACCACTACCAACCTTTCGACCCGCACCCGTCCCGGCAACCGACAGCCGAACTCGACAATATGGGACTAGAGGTCATCTATGTCACGCGCCACGGGGTATGTAGAAGCAACAAACACCACATAGACGTCGGGGATGGCGGGAGAGAGAAGAAAAAAGGAGGGATGAGAAGAGCGAACGAGCAGAAGGTTCAAGGGGGCGGTGAAGCACCGCAAGCAAAGCCACAACAAGCCCGACTCTTTCCGCCCAAGATCACAGTGCCACTAGTCCCTTGCGTCACATTCCCACACAGTATCAGTAATTACCACGGCGGTTGTCTAGTGCTTGCCATTTCCTGGGCAGTCTGGCAGCCACTGCAAAGCCTCATTCTTGGCCTCTTTGGCTCTTTNACAACCGGCCGGTTGCTTGCTCTCCATAGCACACCCCAGGTCTAGCGCAGACACGCACATGCGCTTTCTCACCCGCTCTCTCTCTCTCACACACACACACACACACACACACACACACACACACACACACACACACACACACACACACACACACACACGCACACGGCCAGCCCAATGATGGAGGAGGATGGAGGGCGGCTCTGGCCTGGCCTCTACCTACCTAGTCGCCGCCCGAGGAGGCATGTGGCCGTGCGCGTGCGCGGCGGCCGGGGGTTGTGATTTATCGCTCATGATAAACGTTGGGGCCCTCGCCTCGTGCTCTTTGTGTTATGTACTCTATGTCAGTCAAGTCTGTCTCGCGTGGCGCCCCCCTCCCCTCCCTCCCTTTCGCCCAACAAGCCTTGGAGGGGGCGGCCCACCACACTATTGGCTGGCGAAAGCTAATATTGGGCCGAAGCCGGTGTGCGCCAACTCGACGAGTCGACCCTGCCAGCCTGCCTGCCAGCCAGCCGCCTGGGCTTTTTGGAGGGGGGCGTGTGTCGAGACGACCTCTCTCTCTCTCGCCTTGGGCTCTCCCTCAGACTGGACTGGCTGTCTGGCGAGCGCACGCGAACGCGCTCAAGGATGGAGGTTTCTTGCGCAGCAAGGGGAGCGCGCGGGACGGCATGCAGCATGGTACGGACATGTGGCCTCGTCGAGACTCGACCCAGCAGCTTGGTTTGCTCCACGATTTACTGCTTACTGGCCAGATTGGGATCTCCCTCTCTCTTTGTTCCCTTCCTTATTCTTATTTTTCTTTTCTTTGCGTGCTCCGTCCCGACAGGCGATCACGAGGCAGTTGCACCCCACCTGTCAAAACGGTGGCGTCCAAACAAAAAAACAAGACGGACGCACCAGAGCGGGTTCCTGCCAGAGCGTCGTGCAGCGTGGCATCGGAGTATTCTTCCCACGCCCAGGGTACCCACCGAGATGCACATCTACCCAGGCCAGGTACCCTCCCCCATGCCCCCACTCCCCACCCGCCACCACTCAGCTAATAACCGCTCCTGCCTGCACTCCCCGACCAGAACCTTCCACCCAGGCGCATGGATCCCACCATAACCACACAAAGTCCTCGGGCAGACAGACCGCTCTTGTGCGGCCCGGGCTCTCTCTCCCTCTCTCTCTCTCTCTCCCCTGGCGCTGATGATTTCCCAGGGGGGGGGAGAGATGCCCGCAATTGCGTGACGTGGTGCGGCTGAGACGCTCGGCTGAAGCTGCGCTGCCATCCAATGACCAGGGATGGGGGGCCCTCCCCCCTAGCACGCTAAAACGCGACAAGCAAAGCACCATAACGCCATCTGCATCATTTGCTCTGTCCGAGCAAGCCACTTGTCCCCAACGGGCCACCCAACCGTTCCCTCGGGACTTGCCCAGGCCATTTACGTCCAACAGGGTATTGTATGTATGTGTGTATGTGTGTATGTGTGTATATGTGCATGTATATATCTACATATGTGTGTATGTGTGTGCGTGTATGTGCGTAGATATACTGATATACTGGGCGTGCATCGAGTCCAGTGGCATCCAACAATGGTCTGTCACCACGCTTCAGCCCAGCTCGCAGCAGACAGCCATCTCTCTCTCTCTCCCTGTATGTGTATGCACGTAGTTGCCAGCTGCAGCAGTTACCTGCCAAAGAAACCCCAGCTGGACACACACACACCCCTCCCCCGGCAGCGCAGCAAAGTGCCAGTGTTATTTTTAAACCCCTTTCCCTCTTCAACGCATGTGGCACACCGTGGTATCCATTACCTGCGCGCGCCGAGGGTCCTCTCGCTAGACTCCCGGCCCCAAAAAGGATCCCACCACGGTTCAGACCATCCCACCACCACCGACCCCCCGCGGAACTAGCGTTTGAACGAGACATAGCGTGACGGGGCAGGCAGGAACCAGGCGAAGGTGGACAGGAGGAAGAAAAAAACACCACGATAATAAGAGACCGAGGGCCATTGACTTTGGAGACGGACCCACGAGGTCCGTGGATGGCCGCCGCCAGCGTTCGCTTCCTCTCTGCAAAATGGCCCCAGTGGGCCACTCCCCGAATCCTTATTCGGCAACCGACCGTGCTGGGTGGCCGTGGCCCCGTGGTGCGCCCGTCGCTTCGGGCCTGGTCGTCGTCGTATCCACGAGGGCCTCGTGGCAGCACGGCTCCTGGCCGGCATCGCTGGGTCGACCAGGCCGGGGTCGCGACGGGTACCCAGGAACAAAAGGCAGGAAGCTGGCGAGAGAAAGGAACTGTCGCCGTGCCCCCGTGGGCGGCCATCTTCACGTGCGCCAGGGGGGTCCATGTTTTGGCTCGTTGTTGTTGTTGTTGTTGTCGTCGCCGGGAGATCAAGGTTTCGAGACGGGTTGGCCGAGCTCGTGAAGGCAGATTTAATTGCCCGAGAAGGCATGCCGGCGATGGCACCCTTCTGTATTGATAGCCGGTGAGCGGTGGCTGGGCGCAGCAATATGCGCCTTGCTGCTATCCCTTCGGCGTTATCCTTACACCTGCGCTGGCGCATGGTACTCGCCTCGTTCCCGGCTGAAGTCCTCCGCGGATTTACTGCTTCTACTTTTTCCATCCTGCTGGGATTCGTAGGGCCGTTTTTTTTTTATTTTTTTACTTTTTCTGTTTCAAACTCGGGGCTGCATCCAGGGGCAGGAAAGACGGCTGCGTGGCCTGGGGCTGCATCACGGTCGGTCCTCGTCCTCGCTTTTAGGCTGTGGATCGCCACAGATTGCGGAACCCCCCGGTCTCTGTGTTTCCTGCTCCTGGCAGTTCTTGATAATGACAAGGAAATGCGGGCCCCGTGGCTGGGTCGTGAGAGAGTCCGAGGGGGGTGTAGGCCTATCACCCTACTTGGCCCGGGCCCCATTCGGAAACCGCCTTCGGTGGGTTAGGGTAAAGGAGCACGTAATGAGCCTCCTGCCAGCTCCCGGCGCCGGCCTGGCAGCGGCTCTGTCCTGCTCCTTCGGCACCCGTCCTCTCGTAGGCCGCGAGCCGGCCCCTGCATGTACATCAGATGTGCCGCCCTCCTCGCGCCCCCCCTCCTCCGCCTCCTCCTCTTTGTCCTCTTCCTTCGCTTGTAGCCAAAGGCCGCCCAAGCAACCTGCTGGCTCGCCCCGTCTCCGTTTGGCAGGATACGCCTCAGCTCTCTCGGGCGATATTGTCCCCTTTTTTCCCACTCCATCCTGCGCAGTTTTGACAAGCGAGGCGGAGGTCCCAGCCGGGTTCCCCATCAACAAACGTCTGTGGGTCCCGCGGACTCGATATATTGCGCTCCTGGGTCTACCCGCACGCTTGGCGCTCTAGACCCGACCATCTCCCTGCCTGCACCCGAGGGGCAGTCCATCGACGGCGACAGTCCCGATCGACGCGTTTTCTCCACCCTCGGAGGTCCCTTGGCCTCGAACCGGCACATCCAGTCTCATGTCTATCTCGCCATCGCGGGCTGCGACTTGGGCAATATAGGTTCCAGGGGCCCCACTGTTTCGCACGCCCCCCCCCCTAGTCTCTTTACCTCGTCCATACACCTCCCTATCCCTCTCGACCTCATCGGCTCCCCTTGATATATAGCTCAGCGTTATCCCCTCCCTGAGGAAGCCGCCCAGCACCGACCCCTAGACGCTCCCTGTATAGCCCTTCCCGCCATTCCTCGCTGTCCAGAGACTGGCAGTTCTCTCATTCCTCACCATGGAGTTCCCTCCAAGCCTTCACATGGGCGTCCGCCACGACAGCGGACGCCGTGGAATCGACGCCGCCGTCAGCGTCTTCGCCTCGCCCTGCAGCACCTCGGGACACGACGCCAGCACACACTTTGAGCCCCTAAACATCCTCAATGACTTATCAGGCACGCCAAGAGCGAGGCATGCGTCCAACAAGCACGCAGGTCCAGCGGGGGTTCTGACACAGCACCAAGAAGCGGGTCCCCAATCCCAGAACCGCCCATGGGGGTCTCTCCCTGGCATAGGGAGTCTTTTTGCCATCTCGGATGTGGGCTGGGTTGACCAGAGCCGGTTCTCCCTGGAGAGAGCCGGCGGCAGCTACAGCCCCGACGTACCGTCGACCCCGAGGTCCATATCGTCCGAGGCGTCAAGCCTCAATAAGAGCCTGGCGTTCTTGGCCCTGACCACCCTCCCGTCGCCCACTCTCTCGTCGTTCTCGCCAGTCCCCTACCCAGCACCAGAGAGAGGCGTGATGGCACTGCTCCAGCTGCCGTCCCCTCCGGCCACGCCCCTCGCCGACATCTTCATGCCGCCTGCCGAGTGCGCCATCGCCGCCCCATCGTCGTGCTTCAAGTTCGCGTTGCCCGTCACTGCAGCCGAATATCCCGCAGCAGCAGCCGCCGGTCCCTGCAGCCGTCTGGCCTCCGGGGCGGCGGCGTCTTCGACGACAGCGACGAACCGGGCCGCCAGGCGGCGGTCGGTAGAGCCGGGCGAGACGGCCCCCCACCCCTTCGCCACGCCCTCGAGCGCAAAGGATGACCTCTCGCGCAGGAGGTGTGCCATGGAGCTTGCCGCAGCACGGCGGCGCCTGCGAAGAAGGAACAGCAGCGACACCGACACCTCCTCCTCGACGACGGCGGCGGCCGAGCAGCAGCCACCACCACCA